>CAJHQP010005518.1:0-45496 GCA_905132765.1 Moricandia arvensis
GAGGCAAGTCAAAGTTAACAGCTTTAAGTGTGGAACGCTGGAGAGAATTGAAAGCAAGATTTGCCCGCTAAGCCACGCTCCAACATACGTTACCAAAACAGCCACCACTTAGACTGTGCGAACTCGTCGTAAGTCCTTTAATTATCTTCTTCATCAGCTACTTGATGTGTGGTAAGCATCGCATTGTTGAATAGTGATGCTGCATATTCTCATTTTCTGCACTATCCTTAAGATCAAATCGCCCCAGGCTCTCTCGTATGGGCGCTTGCTGCCACCCTCCAATATTGACGCCGCGACTTTGAGAGCTTTCTCTTGCAAAAATAAAACCTTGTTTATAACACTAATGTGATACGCACCATGGCTAGTTTTTCTTAAAAAAATAGTGTTCTAGAATATACATGTTGTTTGTGTGTTTTCATTAAATTCTGTAATTGAAACAAAAGAAAGAAAAAGAAGAACTTATTAAATATAGTCATACCAGAGTATCTTCTCAAATTTGGGCGTGTTAATTTGCACAGTTAGACTCACAGAGAAAATCCATCTTCATTCTTAACTAGTTTCGCTTCCTACTTTTCCTAGACCGTAAACGTCTAAACTCCCTTCCTTCTCCATCCGCTTCACCAATTTACAAGTACATACCGAATTAGCCGAAAGGAGACGTAGTAAACGATCAATCATCATGGGAGCGTCTGGATCTTTTGCAGCGCGGCCTTGCGAAGCTAACGCCAACGGGGTGAGAGATGAGTTCCCAAAGCCGTCCAGCCTCGGCGATAATTTCAACACATTCAGTTCAATGGCCAGTTTGAATAGCGTAAGGAGTTCTAAGCGTGAAACGCATAGTGGTCAAGGTAAGTAACATATGCTTGTCATAGCTTCGTCATTGGGGAATTTGTATAGAACTGCATATTTTTTTGGGTGATTCTGTTGAAATAAACTATGAAGCGAGAGAACAGAGGTTATTGGTTGTGATGTAAATCACAATTGTGCATGACTAGGTTTTAAAGGACTCTGTATAATGCAAGAGACCTGAAGATGATCGAAGAATGATCTATATTAGCAAGTTGGTGCGTTATTGAATATGCGATCATATATTTGCATCAGCATGCTTGGATGTATTAACGTATTACTCTAGTTCAGTGTTTCATGTGCTTCTAAACGACGGTTATCATTTAATTGTCTTTTAATTGATTTAAGTTTTGTTTCATGTCTCAAATGCCTTTAGCCCATGTAGTGTTTTACATCGTTACTATTATTCTTATGAAAAGAATAGTCCTCTTAAACTGAAATTCAGAGATTTACATTTAGGCCATGTAAGTTTACATTCAAATGATTGCCGTTGGGTTGCTAACTAGCGTTTTAGCTTTAATTATATCTACACCATATATGATCACCAATCATATTTAAGTCGTTTTAAATAAAAGTTAAAGCCAAAAAATAAAAAGTGACTATAGAAGTCTTATTTTCTAATGCACAAAAAATATTGATGTATGGATTGTTGCCTTTAAGAAATCTTTCTTTTTATATAATTTCTACAGCTACGCTAGTTACAGCTACATCTCACAAAATTCTGACAGAGTCTAAATTCTACAGTCAAATTTTCTATCAGCTATTAGTCCAACGCATATCGCCCTATTGTTACTAATTTCTTTACTTATGAAGAGAAAAGTACTGCTGCTAAATGAAATTCAAAGCTCACATTTAGCCGGCTTAAGCTTGTGTAGCCGCAGCGTGCACACGTTTACAGATGTGGATGGTTGCGGTTTTAGCGGTTAATAAGAGATTTGTACAACTTGGTATTGCGTTACAAATTTGTGCGTTGTGGGATACTTATGACTGGTTAACTACAAAATGCAACAGTGGTTAAATAATAAATTAAAAAATTGCATTTTATATAATTATAAAATATTAAATACATATTATTATAATTAATAAAAAATATTATTTATAAAATTTATACTATTATATTTTTGATTTTTTAGTTTTATAAATTAAGAAAAATATATATTTAGTATTTATATTATTTAAATTTAAAATTATAATTAAATATTTTTATTCTATATTTATCTAATTTTTTTTACCTTTCCATAATTGTTCACAGTCGCAAACGTTAACTGAACCAACTTTTAAATTTAAAATGGTTTAAAGCGATTTATACCGTTTTATTTGATTTGTTGCGCTACGACCGATATCAACTACAAAAATTGTGTTTGTAGGTGATAGCGGGACCTGTCATACTCTTAATAATCAATCGGATTTGAAATTGGTTCAATAGGTTGTTGTATGATTTCATTTAATAGGTTGCTGGTTGTCGAAGCATATTAAGCAAGCTGGCGCGTTTATTTTAATATGGATCGTATGATTTCATTTAAGATTCGAATCCTTTCCATATGCTACATATGCATTTATTTTAGTGTATATATTGATAAAAACAAACTACTGAGATAGGGTGGATATTCTTCAATAATTGCATGTGAATATAACAGGTACTAATATGAGTACCAAACAAAATTCATTCACATGCTATTAGAAAAAACATACTACTATAAGCAAGCTAGCGCGTTTATTTTAATATGGATCATATTCACATGCAATTAGAAAAAAATACTATTAAGGAAGCTGGCGCGTTTATTTTAATATGGATCATATTCACATGCAATTAGAAAAAATACTATTAAGCAAGCTGGCGCGTTTATTTTAATATGGATCATACAATTTCATTAATAATCAAACCCTTTCCATACGCTACATATGCATTTATTTAAGTGTATATACTATAACAGTACCAAATAAAATTCATTCACTAGGCAGGCTGGGGCGTTTATTTTAATGTGGATCATATAATTTCATCAGCAAGTGGAGTATTAAATATTACTACCTCCGTTTCGATTTAGTTGTCGTTTTAGAGAAAATTTTTGTTTCAAAATAAGTGTCGTTTTATAATTTCAATGCAAAATTTATTAGTTTTATTTGTTATTCTATTTTTCTATTGGTTAAAATGTGGTTAGGTGTATAGAAAATTGTGTTTTTATCTAGAAAATATGTAAAATTAAATGGTTTCTTAATCTGCGTGTAAAAACCTAGAACGACAAGTAAAACGAAACGGAGGGAGTAATATTTTTTCCTCACAATAGCTATTCTAATTTAAAAAGAAATGCCAGCTTCAAAAAAATTCTGAGCACCTCATGCAAGTTTTGCCAACCATTAAATTTGTTCTCTTGATAAATGTCTGATTGTGAAAGTAGAGAAGAATTTCTTACAATTCCAAAGTTGCTTCATATGAATAGTGAAAGCTGAATATCATTTTTACTAACTAAGAATAATTTGTTACAAAAATTATCTCTAAGAACTGCATAGTCTTCATACACTCTATAGCCCCAATGAAAATTCCAAATTCTACATGTAAAAGTGTTAAACTTTTTTGTATATTCATTTCTCTCATCATTTGGCTACTGGAACCGTCTAGGCTATCAAAGCTGGCGGGCTTTAGTCGCCAGGAAATGTATTAATATTAAAGGCGCCAGAATTATAATTATTTTTTCTGGTATAGTTGTCTGTGTTCTTGACTTCTTGTCTTAAAGGTAACGGTTTCAAAGCTCATTTCCTTTATTCTTTTGTTTGATAACATTTTTTCCATTTCTAATTACAGATTTGATTCTCACGGAGGATTTTGGTGAACATCATTTATAGTCTTTTTTGTTTATTTATTTCTTTCTGACTCTCTTTTCTATTTTCTATGCCTATATATTTGTTAAAAGATGATGTTACCAAAATTGACTCTAATCACTGATTCCTCAACCATAACAATCTTTCTTTTAAAAACAATAAATCTAATTATTAGTTTTTCAATTACACATTTTATTGTGATAAATCTTTTTTGTCAGAATAGTTGTATCTTTTAAGTCCCTTTTTCTTTGGGGGGGGAGAAGTTCTAAAATATTTTATAAACTTTGAAATTCAATAAATTAAACAAGGTGAAATTGAGATATACATGGTTGTATCATATGTTTTGTTCTACTATATAGATAATAACTTTTGAATTTGTAAAAAATACTACTATAAAATAAGATTATAATTAGAACTGCTGTTAAATGCAACTATCAAAAAGGCTGACATGCTAAAATTTCTAAACAAATGAATGATTGTTGTCTAAACACAAAAGAAATTTCTTATCAACAATTATGATTTTATTTGCGTATGTAAAAATAGAATTTTCATAGAATTTTGTAAGGGATTATCTACATTGATATACGAATTAAACAAATCACTTGATTAATTTAGAAAAAACAATTCTGGAAAAATCTAAAATAAATTCAAATTAATATTTTGATGTTTTTTCTTTAATTTCTTTGAAAATAATATACTTTTTAATAGTACTATATAGACTTCTTTAGTTATAATTAGAGGCATTATTTTTTTGGTACGTTTTAGGCACCATAATAGTCCTCACCGACACTGTATGCTATGAAACCATTCGTGGCCGGTAAACTAATTTTGTTCTCTCCAAACGCCATCAATAAGACACCATCTAATATCTTCCATAAATTTATCACTGGGAAGAGAAATTTTTTCCCGCTCCTTTATATCCGTTTGTTGAGCCTTTGCCCATAAAGTTCTCTCAGTTTCAGCTATATGCAAAATTGTTTGTAGATTCCCATTCATGTTCTTATATATATTCTCATTCATGGTATTCCAAATATACTACATAAACCGGGGAATATAGTTGAAGTCGTATTTGTTTGGGAACCTCCAAAACAAATAATTTATATTGCAAAATAGCGATTGACTAGAAGGAATCCTTGATAAAGCACATGTTTGAAGCATTGGTGCAAAATCATATATAACATGATTAATAGATTCCTTCTCTATTGCACATATACTACATTGTATGTCACATTATATTTTTATTTAGTGTTAGATTTTTTAGGTCTTATATGTATGATAAATATAATTTAAAAAAAAAAACCTAGATGCATGATTTTCTGTATAAAATGTTTTATCGATCCGGTTATTTTTGGGTATATTTAATAACATTTAATCATCTCAACTGAGTCAAATTTGTTTCATAATTTTAATAGGTTTAAATCAGATTAAAGTATTTACTTGCATTTAGTTTAAGTTATTGTCTTTTATTTATGAAATATTATATTTACACTAAAACTAAAATTGATGAATCTTTTTAAAAGTAAGTTCATGGAATTTTGAGACAGATAATGCTGAGACAATAAAAAAGGAAATTTTAAATTCATTTCACATTAAAAGTATGGCAATTCTCTCAAAAACATTAAAATGGTTTTTCAGAAAAAAGCATACAAAGAAGAAAATAACCAAAATAAGTTTCATTAAAGAAGTAAAAGACCTCTATATCCTTAATTAATAGATATATAAATATAAATAGTTGTTTAAATAAATAAAAAAATTATTTTTTATTTTTAAATAATACGTTTTCAATTCATTTTTTCAATTTTCTGAATATTTTTCAAATTGTTTTTTTTTGAAATCCAAAAATTATTTTTGAAACTATTTTTCAAAAATTAAATTAAATGCTAATTTATTTATTTTTTAAATCATAAACCCCTCCTCTCAAATCTAAACCATAATTCTAGATTAATTAACCTTAGAAATATAAGTTTTTATTTACCTCTTTAATGAAACATTTTGATAATTTTGACATTTGTATGCTATATTTATGATAAAACGTTTTTAATGTTATCTTAGGGAGTTTTTCATAAAAGTATTTCTCAAAGCAGTAAATGTATTTTAGAGAAATTACCTACATCCTTTTATAGATTGTACTACATAAATATAGTAAACGGATATAAATTTATAAATAATAAACTGGAAGCTTAAAAATACTAGGCATGAACCAGTTAGACCATTTTTGTTTAGTAATGAAGCGGAAATATACTTAAGATTTATGAATATGGAAGAACCAGAAGATTCCTATGAATGATTAGTCATATGTTGTTTGCTCACAAGATAAAATAGTAATACGATTTTCACCAACCAAAAGAAGTTATTGGCATAAACAAAAGAGATGTTGGTGGACTGATCACCCACTATACATCTTTATAATCTTGGTGAATTTACGTCTTAAATATTTTTACTGTATGTTTATTGGAATAATTATTGAACATTTTGATCAACAAAATTCTCGTCAAGCCAATGAGTTAAAAATAGTTCTCCCATTATTAGTTTTGGGCCGGAAACCAAATAGTTTTCATCTAAAAATTTTAGATGTGCAATATAGATTTCAGTTGCTATGCCAAAGAGCTATAATTAAGATGTGTTGTCAATTGAGGTTGAAAATATATGTTAGATATGAATCTCCATTCATACTTAAGAATCTAGAGGCATCCCCAGAGGATATGAGTAAGGCACAACCTGCATGCTAAAATTGAATTAATATTTTCAACATAAGGAGGAGAAAAATAAAAAGATAGATAAGAAAAAATGTTAAAATTAATTATCATTGATCCTCAGACAAAAGAGAATGTGAAATAAAAGTCCAAAAGATAAGTCTATTATAGAACTTAGTAAAGCACTTGCTAGACATATTAACTAATCTAATAAATAGAGTGATCAAGTTACATATATACCAGTTGTAAATGCTTCAATAATAATTAATGTCCTAGAAAGAAAATATCAAGCTCTTAGTGAGTCTTAATCATGCATGAAGCATTGTAAACCTATTGATTCTAAAGAGAAAATTCCACATAAATGAAAATGAGCATAAATTTATAATGGTCAAGAAGATATAAAGTTTTGAATTATCTCTGGAAGACACATTAAACATGACTTAAAGAAATTCACGTACTTGGGATAATAAAGAGATCTCACTAAGTTATGTTATATATGGATTAAAATGGAACCGGTAAGAAAATCGACATCGATGGTATTAACGTATGCAAAGTAGCAGTGGATATGATAAATAAGAAAGATGATCATGATACAAAGTTTATTCAAAAGTATACACAAATAAATAATTGTCTAAATAAGAAAGAAGCAATATACAAAGATATAAACTCTTGTGAACATATAAGTATTTGGACCAATAGTCTATGCACCAGAAATGTGTAAAAAAAATTGAATATAAATGAGTCGTTGCATCAAAGAAAGATAAACATCAAGTTGGTGTATTTTATTCCATGAGTAATAAATCTTTTATATAGGAGTACAATTGTCCGGAGATAAATTCTAATTTGAAAATCAGAAAATTTTGAGGAACAAGTATATTTATGACTTGCCATAATGAACATTAGTACAATATTCATAACAAGATTACTCTTAATTAGCAGGGCTAGTTTAAATTTACAAACTTCCTGATATAACAACTAAAAGATGATAGTCTAAATGTAAGAATATATATTCTTATATGACTTATGTGTCTATTGGTTTAATATAAAGTTCAAGTTCAAGTTAATGTTATATATTCTAATATAAAAGATAATACCGTAATGGATCGGTTCAAATATTGAATTAGAATATAGGTGTATTGATAATCCTACTGCTATACCTTAATTTATAAAATGTACTTCCTTATGCCTATATGCATATATATATATATATATATGTATATATATATATATATGTATATATATATATATGTAAGGTAGTAATAATGGTATATATTACCAGAAGATTTAACATATATATACAACGAGTGGTGTGGTTAAAAGAACAAAGAGTTATTTTGTTTACACACATCTCTTTGATTATTATAAAAGAGACTCGTACATCATTCTATCAACATAACAAAATGAGTCTCTCTATAATACAATACAAGAATAGTTACGGTCATTAGGAGAGAGTAAGGAAGGTTAAGGAAGGTTTGAGATTTCTTGTCCATCAAAGAAATCATCAAAGAGAAGGTTAAAGGAGAGGAAATCAAATTGAGGATTGAACCAAATACCAAACTGAGAAAAGCATAGATTACAGTTAGTGTTTCTTTCTCCTCTCTAAGAAAACTATTAGGGTTGAATTAATACAAATCTAGATTAAGACTTGGATAGATTTTATTATTGAAATCATAAAAGTTAATTTTTCACTAAAGTGATTAGTAACTGAAAGCAACATTCTTGACTCTTACTACTTCTATATGAACAAATTCAGTCTTAAATTACAGACCCTGTAAATGGCCTCTCTCGCTCAAGCTTTTCAAGAAAATTATATTAAAGCTAAATAACCGGCACCGAGCGTAAGTGGATACCAAGATTAAACCGGAGTACAATAACCGGTTAGAGATATATGGTTAAGAACAAAACTAGGGTTTTGATAATTGGTATGTATTTCATGCCCTGTTATTCTCTTTGTCAATCAAATTATTTTTGTTCATTCTATATGAGACTGGTCATTGTAGTGTTTTTTTTTGTTGCATCTTGAATTGTTTTGAAGAGTCTTTTTGTGTACTGGAGAAAGGACACATGGTTGGTCAAGGGAAAGCGAAGCAGGCTTGTTCCAAAGGGTTGAGTCAGAAGAATTAAGGAGGATATGATAAGCCAACTACCAGATCCTTTGATATGTCACATACTTTATCATCTTCCGAGAAAAGAAGTTGTTAAGACAGGGGTTTTGTCCACCAGATGGAGGAGCCTATGACTTTGGGTTTTCGTAGTTTAAAACTTAATTCCCTAGACTTCGCTGATCTTAATGCCTTTGTGAGTTTTGGCTACAGTTTTTTCAACTATAGGGCTTCATGCATACACAAACTCAAGTTAACTATTACTATTGGTGAACTTGACAATGATACTGTTGTGTGGTATTCTACATCTAGATTTACATTGGTTTGGAGTGTTTAATTTAATTTTCGTCCCCCAAATCCTAGTCTTGTGCCATAACTTGAACCACAAGTAACACATGCATCCACTAAAAAGAAAAAGAAGAAAGAGGTGAATAACACATTCATTCAGTAAGTATGGTTATGTCTGCCTCTATGACTACTAACACTATTAACCAATTTGCATGCGAAAATACTAGTCTTAGAACATTCATCATTCCACATATTAAGCAATTAACAAGCATAACACATCATTCATATCAACACACATTCATTAATCATATTAACATTTCTCATTCCATAACCAATTCCAATATTAATAATAACATGTCAACTTGGGCTGGCCGTCCCCTCGAAAGGTCGTATGCACCTTGGGCTCGTCAATCGGTTTACGGGCTTTGACAGGATCTCCATGTCCTCGTCCTCAATCTAACTTCACACATTTTATATAATACTTAAAACACAATTATAATTTATCACTAACATTATACTTTAACAATTATCAACTATCATATCATCATCAACATTATTATCACAAATAACCATCATGCATCAATTACAATCAAACACAAACAAACTCCTAGACCTAGCATTTAAGAATACAACTTAACTAATAGTATTAGGAATCCACATATCGCACCCTCACCTTTGCCTTAAAGTTGAAAGTAGTGGTCAAAGCGGCTGAAACATTGTTCTAGCGATCTGAAACTGTGTTTGCGTTTGAAAAGGGAATTAGTGTTTTTGGTTTTTGACAGAAGATGATTCTTGGTCAGGAAGCAACACGAATAATTATTTGATCTTACCACTAAACAGGAAACCGTCAATTGGTATAGATTCCTTGTAACAAGATTTATCCAGAGACACCTTACTCGCGTTCTAACTCTCTCTGGTTCGCCGGGAAACCTTCTCACAAAACCCCTATGTGAATTTGGAACAACAGGTTTAAAATTTAGGATTTTTGGATTCAGAGAATAGAGAATTTTTCCTCAAATTAAGTACCAAATAACTTCCAGACTTTACTTCGTAACTGAGTGTTTTTGGTGGCTATAGAAATCTGGGAAAATTAGTTTTCCAACAATAACAATTTCGTTACTCAGATCCTTTTGTATCGATGAAACCTATATCTGTACAGATTTCAGAAACCATATAGTTTTCTCACAACTTGTAAATCGAATACCTAGTGGAGTTTACCTCGTAATTTAGCGTTGTTAGTAGCTATAGAAAGCTGGGAACGTCAGCTTTCTAGCACTATCAAGAATGTCACCTAACTTCTTATGTAGCAACATGAAATCATCTTTCAATATTGCTATGTGAAACTGGAAACAAATCTGAACATGTTTCAGAAACAGAACAGTTTTCTATCAACTTGTAGATTGGATAACTAACTGAATATATCTCGTAACTGAGATCCAAAAAGTGATGTGTCTTCCTTTCAACGAGATCTATCAATCCAACTCAGCCTATTTGCTTATCTCTTTTGTATCTGGCCGTAAACTTCTTTCCAAAACCCCAACTTGGCACTGATGTTGAAACATAAACTTGATTTGGGTTAATCATTGGGCTAATAATCTAATAATCATGTTAGCCCAAATTTGACCCAAGTTCTAGAATTTATCTAGAAAAATCTTCCACCTCCTTAAGATAAAAATCTATATATTTTCATAGAATTATCTAGATAATTAGAATAAAAATATCAAGATATTTTAGTAGAATTATCTAGATTTAAGAATAAAATATGTAAGATATTTTGTATTTTGGAGGCTATAAATACCTCCACTCTCTTCTCATTTTGTATCATCCAAGTTTTCAAGAATCATCCAAGTTTTCAAGAATCATCCAAGTAATAAAAAAAAAGTTTTCTCTTCATAAAATCTCTTCTCTTCAAACACTTAAACACTTTCTCCATTTCTAATAAGTTTCTCATTCCAACAAAGTGGTATCAGAGCTACACAATCATTTTGAAGATGGCAAGTAGTGGTGTTTCCTTCCAAGTTCCAATGCTCACAAAGAGCAACTATGACAATTGGAGTTTAAGGATGATGGCTATCTTAGGAGCACATGATGTATGGGAGATAGTTGAGAAAGGCTTCATTGAACCAGAGAATGATGGTGGTTTATCTCAAGCTCAAAGAGATGGTTTGAGAGATTCAAGAAAGAGAGACAAGAAGGCTCTCTGTCTAATCTATCAAGGTTTAGATGAAGATACATTTGAGAAGGTTGCTGGAGTAAAGACGTCTAAAGAAGCATGGGAGAAGCTTCAGACCTCTTACAAGGGAGCAGAACAAGTTAAGAAGGTACGTCTAAAACTTTACGAGGAGAATTTGAGTCATTACAGATGAAGGAAGGTGAACTCATCTCAGATTACTTCTCAAGAGTCTTGACGGTTACTAATAACCTAAAAAGAAATGGTGAGAAGTTAGATGAGGTGAGAATAATGGAGAAAGTTCTTAGATCGCTGGATTCAAAGTTTGAGCACATTGTTACCGTAATTGAAGAAACAAAAGACTTGGAGACAATGACGATGGAGCAACTTCTTGGATCACTACAAGCTTATGAAGAAAAGAGGAAGAAGAAAGAGGATATTGTTGAGCAAGTTCTCAAGATGAGAATTGATCACAAAGAAGAAAGTAGACGAAATAATCCAAGACGTGGTGGCAGTCATTTCAGAGGAAGAGGTCGTGGTGTAAATGGACGAGGTTGGAGACCATATGAAGACAACTTTAACCAAAGAGGAGAGAGCTCATCAAGAGGTCGTGGAAGGGGAAATACAAAATCAAGGTACGATAAATCAAACGTCAAATGCTATAGATGCGGAAAGTTTGGACACTATGCTTCTGAATGCAAAACTCCAAACAACAATAGAGTTGAAGAGAAGTCCAACTATGTTGAAGAAAGGAGTAAGGAAGAAGATATGCTATTGATGGCTTACAAGAAGGATGAGACAAATGAAGTTAGCAGATGGTACCTTGATAGTGGTTCTAGCAATCACATGTGTGGTAACAAAAGCATGTTTGTGAAGTTTGATGAATCGGTGAAAACCAATGTGGCTTTGGGAGACGAATCGAAGATGGAGGTGAAAGGCAAATGTGATATTCTCATCCGCTTGAAGAATGGAGATCATCAATTCATTTCCAATGTTTATTACATTCCAAGCATGAAGACCAACATCTTGAGCCTAGGACAACTCTTGGAGAAAGGTTATGATATTCGACTAAAGGATAATAACCTTACTTTAAGAGATATTGCAAATAACTTCATCACAAAAGTACCAATGTCAAGCAATAAAATGTTTGTCCTAAACATTCAAAATGACATTGCACGATGTCTCAAGATGTGCTACAAGGAGGAGTCATGGCTTTGGCATCTTCGGTTTGGGCATCTAAACTTTGGAGGCTTGGAGCTACTTTCTAAGAAACAAATGGTGAGAGGATTACCTTGCATCAACCATCCAAATCAAGTGTGTGAAGGGTGTTTACTTGGAAAGCAATTCAAAATGAGTTTTCCAAAGGAGTCGGAGACAAGAGCAAGAAAGCCATTAGAGCTCATACATACAGATGTATGTGGCCCAATCAAACCAAGCTCACTTGGTAAGAGTAACTACTTCCTTCTTTTTATTGATGATTTTTCAAGAAAAACATGGGTTTACTTTTTGAAAGAAAAATCAGAAGTGTTTGAAAATTTCAAAAAGTTTAAAACCCAAGTTGAGAAGGAAAGTGGTCTTGTGATTAAGACCATGAGATCCGATCGGGGAGGAGAATTTATGTCCAAGGAATTTCTGAAGTATTGTGAAGATAATGGTATTCGAAGACAATTGACGGTGCCAAGAACACCTCAACAAAATGGAGTAGCGGAAAGAAAGAATAGGACTATTCTTGAGATGGCAAGAAGCATGCTCAAGAGTAAGAATCTACCAAAGGAGTTATGGGCAGAAGCAGTCGCGTGTGCGGTGTACATATCAAACCGATCTCCAACGAAGAGCTTTTCTGGAAAGACACCACAAGAAGCTTCTAGTGGAAGGAAGCCCGGTGTCTCACACCTAAGAGTCTTTGGAAGCCTTGCTCACGCTCACGTTCCAGACGAGAAGCGGAGCAAACTAGACGACAAAAGTGAGAAGTACATTTTCATTGGGTATGATGCTAACTCCAAAGGCTACAAACTCTACAATCCTGAAACAAAGAAGACAATTATAAGTCGGAATGTCATCTTTGATGAAGAAGGAGAATGGGATTGGAGATCAAATAATGAAGACTACAACTTCTTTCCATCTTTTGAAGAAGAGAACTTGGAGCAAATAAGAGAAGAACCAGCTACACCACCAACTTCACCAACACCAAGTTCTCAAGGGGATGAAAGCTCAAGTGAAAGGACTCCACGTTTTAGAAGTCTACAAGACATTTATGAGGTAACCGAAAATCAAGACAATCTCACTTTATTTTGCCTTTTTGCGGATTGCGAGCCTATGAACTTTGAAGAAGCTCAAGAAAAGAAGTCATGGAAAAGTGCAATGGATGAAGAAATCAAGTCAATCCAAAAGAATGATACATGGGAATTAGCTTCACTTCCTAATGGGCATAAGGCAATAGGTGTGAAGTGGGTGTACAAGGCAAAGAAGAACTCAAAAGGAGAAGTTGAAAGATACAAGGCGAGACTGGTGGCAAAAGGGTATAGTCAAAGAGCCGGAATCGACTATGATGAGGTATTTGCTCCAGTTGCTCGTTTAGAAACAGTTAGGCTAATCATTTCATTGGCAGCCCAAATGAGATGGAAGATACATCAAATGGATGTCAAATCTGCCTTCTTAAATGGAGATCTTGAGGAAGAAGTCTACATTGAGCAACCACAAGGCTACATAGTCAAAGGTGAAGAAGACAAAGTCTTGAGGCTGAACAAGGCACTTGATGGATTAAAGCAAGCACCAAGAGCATGGAACACTCGGATTGATAAGTACTTCAAGGAGAAAGACTTCATCAAGTGTCCATATGAGCATGCACTTTATATCAAAACCCAAAACAACGATATATTGATTGCATGCTTGTATGTGGATGACTTGATATTCACTGGCACCAATCCGATTATGTTTGAAGATTTCAAGATGGAGATGACAAAGGAGTTCGAGATGACTGACATTGGACTAATGTCCTACTACCTTGGCATTGAAATAAAGCAAGAAGAAAATGGAATCTTCATCACTCAAGAAGGATATGCTAAAGAAGTGCTTAAGAAGTTCAAGATGGAAGACTCAAAACCAGTTTGCACACCAATGGAATGTGGAGTCAAGTTATCAAAGGAAGAAGAAGGAGAGAGTGTTGATCCAACACTCTTTAAGAGCTTAGTTGGAAGTCTACGTTATCTAACTTGCACAAGGCCCGACATCCTACACGCAGTTGGAGTTGTGAGTCGATATATGGAGCATCCAACAACAACTCATTTCAAGGCAGCTAAGAGGATCTTACGCTATATCAAAGGTACAATCAACTTTGGCTTGTATTACTCTATCTCTGACGATTACAAGCTTTTTGGATATAGCGATAGTGACTGGGGTGGAGACGTTGATGACCGGAAAAGCACAAGTGGCTTCGTATTTTTCATTGGAGAAACCGCTTTCACATGGATGTCAAAGAAGCAACCAATTGTTACCCTCTCTACTTGTGAAGCGGAGTACGTAGCGGTTACTTCATGTGTTTGCCATGCTATTTGGTAACGAAATTTGCTAAAGGAGTTGAGCCTACCACAAGAGGAGCCAACAAAGATCTTTGTTGATAACAAGTCGGCAATAGCATTGGCGAAGAATCCAGTCTTCCATAATCGGAGTAAGCACATTGATACTCGTTATCACTACATTCGAGAATGTGTTGCGAAGATGGATGTGCAATTGGAGTATGTGAAGACAAATGATCAAGTAGCTGATATCTTCACCAAACCACTCAAGCGTGAAGACTTTATCAAGATGAGGAGCTTACTCGGAGTAACCAAATCAAGTTTAAGGGAGGGTGTTGAAACATAAACTTGATTTGGGTTAATCATTGGGCTAATAATCTAATAATCATGTTAGCCCAAATTTGACCCAAGTTCTAGAATTTATCTAGAAAAATCTTCCACCTCCTTAAGATAAAAATATAGATATTTTCATAGAATTATCTAGATAATTAGAATAAAAATATCAAGATATTTTAGTAGAATTATCTAGATTTAAGAATAAAATATGTAAGATATTTTGTATTTTGGAGGCTATAAATACCTCCACTCTCTTCTCATTTTGTATCATCCAAGTTTTCAAGAATCATCCAAGAAATAAAAAAGTTTCCTCTTCATAAAATCTCTTCTCTTCAAAACACTTAAACACTTTCTCCATTTCTAATAAGTTTCTCATTCCAACAAATTGTTAGTCTGTTCAATGGTACTGTCGATTGTTATGAATTAAGCATGTAAAATATCGAAAATATGTGAGCAACTTATCGTATATTTTACTATACGTGAGTGTATTACCAAGTTTTATTCTACTAACTAACTTTTAAAACAATGCATGAAATTTATTACTCTCCTCCTTAACACCATGAACAATATTTACTTCACCGCATTCGTTTTTACAAAAATCACATTAACCTATTCAAAAAGAAGAAACCACCAAAAATATAGAAACCAATCTTAAATTTACAAAACAAATCCATAATATTTTAATATTATTTACATCAACTTTTAATATTTTAGATTTATAAAGATTATTAAATTAAGAATAAAATAAAAAAAGTATTAGAATATATAAAAAAATCTATCATCCCAAATTTAAAAATAAGCGGAGTTCAACGACAACGAAAGAAAAAATAAATTATATTTATTTTCATCTTTATTGTTAGTTTAGTATTTCTTGGTTCTATAAATTCTTACCTTAAACGATTAAAATATTTGAAATAAAATTTAATAACTATACATTTAAGTGTTAATTTATAATATAAACAATTAGATTTGAATTTTATTATTTTATTTAGCTCTTTAATATTATATTTTTCTTAACATAAACCGTAATCATGTTTAGTCTAATCTATTCTTAAGAGCACAATTATCGCAGGTTTTTAATAGATTTTTAAAGCCTCTGAGCCCCACAAAAATGAGAAAACCGGTTTCAGAAATTGCCAAATAAGGATCGATTTAGTCTGTTTCTTGTACTGTTTGCGAGTTTCATTAACACGTGGTGACATGCAATTCTTCTTTTTTTAATCAGTTAAAACAAAAAAAAATAATAAACCCAAAAAAGCTTCTACCGATAATCATGGCCTAAAAACCCAAAATATAGAAAACCACACTCAACCAACTAATTATGGATTCAAAATTATCAAAAACATAAAACGTGAACATCACCTATACCTCATCCACTCAAATAATAATATGTTATATGCCACAATTTATTAATATAGACACAATATCAAAATCAAACATAATTAATCTTAAGTAATTCTTTTACATCCTGACATTCTTAAAAACTATAAACATTATTATGCCTTTCTCTTACAAAATCTACTAAAACACACACTAGTATACAATTATATAGATACATACACATATTTAAAGCATATTCTGCGTATAGCGCGGACTTACCCCGGTTTATCATAAACATTATATTGAGTTTTGCTCTCTCAGTAACGAAATCAAACAATTTGACAAAATTTAATTAAAAACATGACTCAAAACATTAAAACAATTCTATTACAAAGCAAGTCGGGGGTTCGTCCAAATACACACCGGAAAAAACGGTCACTGAAACCGGCCGGTTGAATAAATCAAGCTTCTAAAAAACCCGGTCATCCTAAGAACGGAGTTCCGATGACGATTCAACTCTCTTCCTTTATGAGTACAAACGGAAAAAACTATTTGCTCTTTCATTCTTCTTTCTATTATAAACATGTGGAGGAGTCTTATCTCCCTCTTCCTCCTCTTCCCGTTTTGTCAACTCGAAATTATTCACGCGGGATACTCACCGGAGATGTTTTCTCCGCCGTCACCCGCCGTATCACGCACTTCTCGTCGTTTCTGATGTTAGAGAATATAATTTTCTGGTTATACTCCGGGTTTGTTGATTGGTCGGAAAATATAATGTCTGCTTCTTGAAATTCTTCCGACATTGGAATATTTGTCCTACACTAACTCAAACAAGTATAAATAATATAAAGATTTAAAGGAGAGAAAATAGTGTATTATTTTCCGAGGTAAATGAGAAAAGAAAGTTAGAGAGATCGATGAGGATGGGAAGCAAAATATTACAACGGGGAAATGAAATTTATAGACTGAGAAACATGTCGCTAAAGGAAAATCTAATGTCTTACACGTTAAGATCTACGTATATAAATGCGTATGTGTATACATGGGTTTGTATATATACGTGTACGCCTTGGTAAATCTTGTGTTGCATATGATGTCGTCAGCACGATACGGTTTGATCTGTGTGAAGTACGTGGAAGCTTCATCTGAAGCTCCATTGCCATGTATAGTTCCTTAATTAAATATACAAGAGTTAATTATATTGGTTTATTGAATAATTATTCATGATTTCTATTGCTTTTCGATTTTAGAAGAATATAACTAGGGTAAGTTTGCACCTTTCCTTTTACCATAGCTAAGTATCAATGGCTTCTATTAACGTTTGAGAGAATAATTTAAATTAAAATTGTTATAAATATAGGAAAACACATTTGTATACACTGAAAATAGAAGATAAAAAACTTGATTTTGAATCTATAGTCATTACTCATTACTAAAATGTAAAGAACTGTTGAATGACTAAACATGAGTTCTTAAAATTGTATTAATAATAAATTCTTATCAAATTTGTAATAAAGAATGGAGATATTGTGGCTGTGCCATTTTATGGAGTTACCTATTGAGAATCTGAATTATTAACAAGAGATATCATTTGATTAAGATTCATGAATATTTGAAACTATAGAATTGATTAAGTATCTCCAACAAAATAATGACAATGACTCGGTTCAAAAAAATAATCACAATGATTGGGAAAGAAGCTGAGTCGGTGTGAAGCCACAGAACGCAACCCCTGCGGCGGGTCCAGAGGAAACGCATCACGCGTTTTCCATCTGAAGATTCTCACGTCATTACACAATCTAAGTTATCTAACATCATCAATCTTTGGGTTCTCTAATACCAAACGTTTTTGTTTCGTCCACAACATGCAGTCACTTTCTTAAGAGGTTACGTGGCGGCGTTAGTTAACGGCATATTCGTTTTGTCGCATGAAACAATTGCATATTTTATGTTGGTGCTTCTTTTAAAGAAACAGACTGCAAATCGTTGAACACAAACTTTAGAAAATGTCAATTCAAGAAGTGGGAATTATTAAATAAATGAATGTTGGGAAACCTTACACGAAATCGCGACTTTGAGAGAAGTTTCTTGGAATGTTGGATGACTTTTGTTTTATGGATGACGTCTTTTCTCTCTTCTTGGATCATTTTGGCAGATACATATGAACATTGGATGGCCGCTCAGAATCAAACTCAACATTTTGCACATTTCTAATTTGAGTTCATATATACATATATATATATATATATATTTGGATTCGCTTCGTTTCTTAATAAGTTTTCATGTTATATATGCAAAAAAATAATTTTAAATATAACATTTTTAATTTAACTAAGATTTTAATTTATTTTTGGATACTATTACCTTTATATTTTAACTTCAGTTGAGAAAAATAAAACTATAAATATATTTCTACAGTCTTAATTTTAGAACAAGTCTCTCAAATAGCTCTTTCTAAGTTTTTGTCATAAAAAGAACTCTTAAAAAAGAAATTGACCAAAATAACTCTTTTTATTTTGAAAATTTTAATATTAATTTTTTTACTTTTTAAAATTTTAAACACATCCCAAAACTTCACCCAATAACTCTAAACCCTAAGTCTAGATTAGTTAACCCTAGTATATTTACACCTTTAAAAAATATCTTTTGGTCATTTTTTCTCTTTGAAAACTATTTTTATGACAATATTTTTTAGAAGTATCCTAAGGTATTTCTCTTTTTTTTTACTTGGTTTAAATACTAAAGTTGATTTTATTTAAATTCCAATAGATTTGAAATTACATTTTATAGAAACAAAATATTTTATTTATTGTTTTAGTGATTATTTATTTTAAATATATCTCATATCACCTATTTTAAATATTTTATATTTAACTGTATAAATTTTGATAAATTTTGGAATTTTTATTTAGTTAAGATATGTTAAAATGGTAAGATCAATTTTTAATTAACTTAATTAACCATAAATTTAAATAAAATTTTAATCATTTAATTATCAACAAAACTTTTCTATGACTAGTGTTGTTTTAGTTTGTATGTGTTGATTCACACTTACAATCAATTTTGATTATATATATATATATATATATATATATATATATATATAATAGAATTCAAAGATCAATAAGCATAACTCTCTTATGATTAACTTAAAAAAATAACTCAAAACTTAAGTTCTCAATGTCGTCTAAACTCTTGTAAGATATGTTACAACTTGACATCTTCATAAATAGAGCTTAATATCTCCCATTCTTATTTGGTAACATATTTAGATTACTCCTAAACATATTCCAATTCCTGATTTCCATATCTCGGTAGAATTAGGTCATTAGCTTGTATTTCAAGTTTCCCTTTTCTTCCATTCAACATTCTCCCCTTTAAGTTTAAACTCCATTTCCGATAAACCTTGAACTCCAGTGAGGTCTCTCATTTCTTTGAATTTGATTCGTCCTAGAGCTTTGGTTGGATGTCTGCTCTTTGTTTGATTCCAGGTACGTGCTCGACCTCTATCATTCCATTCTCAACACACTCTCTGATGAAATGATACCTAGTTTGTGTCTGTTTACTACGGCCGTGAAACACATGATTCTTTGTAAGAGCAATGGACGATTGATTATCAATTCGTATGACAACCTTTTCACACGCCACTCTATTTATCTTCTTGAGTAGGTCTTGAAGCCAAATTGCTTGTCGTGCGGCCTTTGTTTCTGCCATAAATTCTGCTTCACATGATGATAAGGCCACAGTGTCTTGTTTCTGTGAACACCATGTAATTGAACTTTCACCAAGATAGAAAACATGATCCGTAGTGCTTTTACCGTCATTTAGATCCACGTTATGGCTGATGTCGTTATAACCTATGAGCTTCGTTGATCTAGTCGATGTAGTTGATTTGAATGTCAAGCCGTATGTCGTGGTAACTTGTAAATACCGTAAACACTGCTTCATTGCTACTCCATTCGATTCTTTAGGGTTTTTCATATACCTACTCAACACACCAACAAAATAAGATAATTCAGGCTGTGTGTGGAGCAGATAACGAAGATAACCGACTTTCTTTCTATAGTATGTTGCATCAATTGATATTTTATCTTAAGACTTTGATAGTTTCAGGCCGGAGTCCATAGGTGCGTGTACCGGGTTGCAGTATTTCATACCAGCGTCTTCTAGGATCTTCAATGCATAGCTCTTTTGTCTCAAGGTAAACCCTTCCCGATGTTAAATTATCTCTATTTCAAGTGATATTACTCAAATTACCCTACTAGCAACTTTACTCTCTCAAATAAGAGGATCAGTTATAGTACTTAGGGATCAAATCCACAGGGTGGACACACAATAGATTTATAAATATAAAGATTAAGCTAGACAAGTAATTGTAAAGCAGTAAATAGTAGAAACCAATTGAGAGTTGGTTTGTAAACTTATGAGAATAAACAGCTAGATCTAGGGTTTCAAGTTATAGTATTGTTATATAGATGCTAAAGTTATGTTGTAAACCGTTTTAGAACTCGAATACTAAAGCAAGATATCTAGCTATAACTGCGAATCTAATCAGATGACTAAGTCTTTGGTCCAACTTTTGACCTGTGAGCAAAGAACGAGTGTCGATCGATACTATGACAAGAATGTCAATCGATACTACATTAGACAATCATTATCGTCCTAATCGACATGTTCACTAACTATCTAGACCATATTTCTACCTGCGTCTAACAACCTAGCTCAACAGATTATTATCAGGTATAGATCCTACCATTGTATTTATCTATATCCTAAGTTTCGGGTTCTAGTTAGCTACTCTAGAACACAAGCATTGAGATCAATTCTGATGAAGGATCCTTATGGATTTACCCTAGCAGTTCTATAATTAGCAATACATATAAACCCTAATAAAAACCCTAACTCTAACAAAGAAGACTACTTATACATAATCAAGCAAAACATAAAGGACATCTGAAAAGAATGCATAACTAGAATAAACTAAGAAAACAGTGGAGTTCCAATACAAATCTCTGAAGGAGTCTTGATCTTCTCTCCAAAACTACTAAAAACTTCTAAGTATGGTGGAATAGTTTGTATATGGTAAAAAGGTGGTGTGATGCCCAAACAATGGCAAAGACTATGTATAAGGTCAGCCAAGGGTAGTCTTGTAAATATGTGGGACTTCTAGGCTTCAAGTCGGTCATGAACAAGGCATGCCAATCCTTCGCGTCGTTGTCGATCGATACCAATAGAGTGTTGTAGATCGACAAACATCTCAAATCTCGACTCTGCCTTTTGATTCTTCAGCAACTACGAGTTTTTTCATCATAAAGCTCTAGAATGCTCCATAATCTCCACATTGCTCCAAAACGTACATAGACCTGAAAACACTCTAAAATAGACTCCAAAAACATATAATGGTATCTAAAATGCACATATACCATGGCCTAAAAGTGGTAAAATCTATGGTATATTAACTCCCACAGACTTATTCTATTGCTTGTCCTCAAGCAAAGAATATCACTATCTAAAAAATGTTTGAAATCGCAGGGACTCACAATATTTTTCAGATAGTAATAATTTAAAGATTTTGTGAGTCCCTGCGATTTCAAACATTTTTCAGATAGTGATATTCTTTGCTTGAGGACAAGCAAAGGAATAAGTCTGCGGGAGTTAATATACCATGGATTTTACCACTTTTAGGTCATGGTATATGTGATTTTTAGATACCATTAACATCTGAATAAAATAAATACAAAAATCAGTAATAATAAAAATAAAAAACAAATTTAAAACTTACTAAATGGGTTGCCTTCCATCAAGCGCTTGTCTATAGTCTATAGCTTGACGTTTTGATGTTTTGGACTAGTAAAGAGGTAATGAAACACTTGTTGGAAAACAAGTCTCCACATCTTCTTCAGACATTTCAAACTATGTGCCTACAAAACTTCTTATGGCTTTCTCTCCTTTGGTTCTCTGTCTCTCAGGCCTTTTCATGGTAATATCAATTTGATCCAATCTTTCTCCAAGCTGTTCAATACACTTGCGTATCCAACCAATCCTGCTGTCTATAGGATATAATATATCATCTAGCCTCTTGTAGATGTCTCCATCATTACTTCTTGCGATGTATATACTCCAGCTATCATCTCTTCTAGCATATCCTTGGTTGCCAGTTGTCGTGGAATTGGTTTGCTCATCGTGAGACACCCATCGTATGTACGTTAAGTCATTATTGTACGTTAAGTCATCTCTAAAATGTCTGATATGTCTTTCTTGGAAACATTGATGAATCCTCCCATCTATAGCATGTGCACACCCCAGGGTGTCTCTGACAACTCCTAATTCATTTGTAGAAAGGGTGCTTCATGGTTGTCCAAATCTTTTAAATCTAGGAGGGCCATCTGGTTGTTCTGTGTAGAATCGGCTGGACTCTAGGAATGTTGGGGGGGTGTCAATCGATGGTGGATACTGATTGTCGATTGATGCCTCGTATTCGTCTTCACATTATGCGGATGTTACTACACTGTTATGTAGAATTGTGGTCTCAATTGAAAAAATCTCTCGAGATTCTAGAATTGCAAGGCTATCGATCGATACTGAGAGTTGAGTGTCAATTGACGCTTCTCCATCATCTTCACGCTCTTGCCAGAATCAAGGTAACAAACTGCCACAAACCCTGGATAATCTCCTATCTTAATATAAGGCGAGTTTCCCTTGACCACTTGGACATGGTCATAGAAATCGGTCGCGATGATGAGTGAAAAATATAACCTGCTTGTCTTCATGTCGCAAACAACTCGTACAATAGTCATGAAGGCCCTCCCAAGTAAGTCGATATTATAATCTACAGCTCGTCGGTCTATTGAACATTTGGTCGCTGAATCTTCCCCACTCCATGCAGGCAGTATATTCAATCCCGGCGCAGTAATATCTGGCTGTAAGAAACCAGAAAACAATTAGTTTGGTTATGTTCAATTTACATTTAATTTTGATCTTGACTTAAGAAATAACAAAATACTTATACCTTTAAAATGTTAGGATCTACCCAATTTGGACCACGACTAGAAAAACTGGCCATAGAAGGAGCTGGTAGGTATGATTGATAAACCGAATCTTCCGTTTATTATGGTAAAGTATGGTTCTTGCCGGTTTGATGAGAGCAACCGGTTTGTAGTCATTGTAAATGTAATCAAGAATTTATTGACCACAGACGAAAAAACCAGCACAGTTGGTACGAAATGAGGATCAGTTTTAATTTCATCCTTAGCACGAGAATTTGCTAAAATCATATCGACTCCTCTGGCTCATTTCACTTCTAGGCTTTTACCGATTCTTGAACCGTAACCTCTCAAACATAATACCACTTTACCTCTCACTAGCTCCGGTGAAAGCGAATTCGGTAAGCATAGGCTTCCCCAAAAAAACATATGGTTAGTTATTAAACACTTTTTGTAGTAAAAGAAAAGCATCTTACGGTGCGTAGTTCATTGAAATGCCAGGAACAATCACATCAGCAGCATACACAAGAGGAGCAAACTTGTCCATCTTTAGTGTCGTTAACGAGTCTGACTATCAAAATAAAAAGAACCTTATCTTATACATTTAATGTGTGTTAGAAATATACTTCACTCCTCTCATATTAACCAATATTTTAACTAAGATATGAATTTATTACCTCGTATTTATAACCATCACCAAGTTCAAGACGACCAACGAAATATCGATCAAGACTACTATCACCGACGGTAATAATCAATGGAGATGGATTCGACAACGTTTCAGCACCCGATCCTTCGTTACCGGCACTAGCCGCAACCACAATATCTGTTGTATTGGACGTGAGAAAGAATAGATGCAGAAACAGATGGATAAAGCGATATAACTATGACACAAATATTAAACGTGGTTCACCTCTAGGACTACGTCCACGGGCAAAAAGATCTTATTATTGGTGGTGATATTGAGCTTACAAAAGTGCAAGTTTATGATTACTTCGAATACAAGATATATATAGTAGCATCTCGCTGTGTTCAAAAAAAAAAATGTGTTCAAAAAAAAAAAAAAAAAAAAAAAAATATAGTAGCATCTCGCATCTAAAAATCCTAGACCAAACGGACTCATGGGCCTAAGCCCACAATCAGTTGTAACATCCATAATAACTTGATGTAACGCTCTTGATGCAACCGAGTAAGTATGATGTACATCATTCAACATCCATCGCCTAGATGTAACATCCAGATTCAAGGCACATCAACAATATCTCTCTTAACCGCATGTGACGATCCAATCGTTATTCCGTCTCTCATATACGGTTGAGGTGTAGTTGATCCTATCAAAATATTGATTACGTGATCGCCATCAGCAAAGATCATCAAAGGCAGCCAACATATCTTCATCAAAACAAGTGTTTCCGTTAGCCTTTTCAATGTTTGGAACAGACCAACAAGCTTTGTACACTGCAAGACGCGCCAAAGAGGCACCGCCTGAAGCCACGCCCTTTGAAATACCACCGATGGCAGAAACATTGTTTACTTGACGGCCAACGGTGGTTGAAGACATGTGATATCCATGTATGTCGGCAACTCATGTGTTGGAGATGGGCTTAGCACATGCCCACTGAGAGCTAAGCCTAAAATCAGGTCTGGCCCATTAAGCAACAATTTTGGTTTCGCTAGAAGACAAAACATACTTTGTTATAAATAGGGGGACAGTTAGAAACATACATAGACGTACAGAAAAAGGAGAGCATCGCCTATTCAATCAGAACCAAAGTCTTAGACGACCTTAGCCACAAGACGAGCTCGTCTTAGACAACCAAAGACAAAAACTAAGAGAGGTACTTGCTTAGAAAATTATATAGACGAGCATCTCTAGTTATTGTAATTGACCAAACTTGTTTATTCCTGATTACTAATATGGAATTCGTCGATCACTTTACGTCTTTTACAACATTAAATCATTTACCGAACATGGATTGAACAACTGGCGACCACCGTGGGGCAGGATAATCTTCTTTACTTCAGGACAACTCGGTGATCACAGAACCCACAACGCAACCAAATGCCCTGACTTCCTCAATCACCAACAGCCTAGAAATGAAATTGGTAGCAACGACCTCGAGCATCCCAGCCAGCAACACGACGTGTATGGCGACGACCTTGGGCCAGCCAGCCTACAACACCATGTATGCGGCAATGACCTCAGGCACCCCAGCCAGTAATGCAACGTGTATGGAGACGACCTCGGGCCAGCCAGCCAACAATGCTACGTATGCTGCGATGATGTCGGGCCAGCCAGCTAACAACGCTATGTATGCAGCAATGACCTCTGACCAGCTAGCCAGCAACACGACTTTTATGGTGACGACCTCAGGCTAGCCACCCAACAACACTATGTATGCGGCGACGAACTCAAGCACCCCAGATAGCAACGCGACGCTAGTAGCGACAAGCTCAAGCTCCAAAAATACAACCATCCAGCATGGAGACAACACCTGTGACAATGTCAGCTCCAACAACACAACAATCCAGCACGGAGACAATGCACTATAACCAGCCGAACATCTCCCTGATTTTTCAGTCTTTCCTTGGAAAGATTGACGAGCTAGCCCGAGGAACCGCTTCTCATTTGGACGACCTTGCACAGTCCCAGATCGTGTGCAACAATCGCATCAATGAGCTCCAGTCTGTTGAAATCAGTGCACCTAAGTCACAACAAGTTGATATCACCCCACGACTTCAATGAGTTCTCTTTGACGACCTGCCAACACCGATCACCGGACCAGGACAGCAGCGCTAAGTTTGTGTCACAACCTGCCAACACCAATCACCAGACCAGGACAGCAACGTCCAGTCGACGACATGCTGACGCCGATCACCGACCCCAAACAGCAACGTCCAGGTCGGCTAAATGATCAGCATGTCCAAATCATCAACTATCCACATATCGTCAGCAGAGAGATCCAATACAAAGACAAAGATATCGAAGAAATGAAGGCTCAATTACAATACATGACCTCCAAGGTCCATCAGACAATTAGCGCAGCACCAGAGATCGATCTTGTGCTTCACGAAACTCAGAATACTCCATTATCGCCTCGTCTCCTCAGCATCCCTATTCAACATCTAGGAAAAATCAAACTCCCTACTTACAACAGAACGTACGATCCAAGAGAGTACCTCACCGCCTTCAGAATCGCAATGGGGAGATGAAACTTTTTACCAAAGGAGCATGATACCGGTCTCTGTCATCTGTTCATAGAAAGTTTGAGAGGACTTGGCCTTGGTTGGTTCTCACTACTAGAGGCCAACTCCTTTGACAATGACAATTAACTCTCAACAGCCTACCTCAAACATTACTCCATGTTTATAAAGTAGAGCGCGTACAACGTCGACCTATGGACCCTGGCCCAAGGACCAACATAGATGCTTCGTTCATTCATCTAAAATCTCAGAGCCATCTTGTCTCGCATCACTGTACTTGACGAGGCAGAAATCTTAGCACTCCATAATTGTCTTCGGCACGAGTCACCATTTCAAAAAGAGCTCCTCAAAAATAAAACACAATCTTTGGAAGACGCACTCCATCGAGCAGTAACCTTCATCAAAATTGAGGAGACAAGACCGAGTTCGCCAAAAAATATGCAACCACCAAGAAATCATCTTTAAAAGAAAAGGAGTCAGATGAAAATTATGAACCTCGGCCTCACTACGACAAGGCATATAAAGATGGTTGGAATAGGAAGACTGAAACCTACCAAATCAGCAACCAACCCTCTAATCGCTCCACCAGAAATAAGCTCGCGACAATCATAGCTTAGAAGACGCTCAGACATATTTCAGCTAACACAAATCCACAACTCACATCACAGACGAATGATGCCATCTGCAGGAAATGTTATTAAACCAGTACCGTCGTGACTGAGACTCATCGTCCAAAGATTGACAAAACAACAAAGCACCAAAACAATGAAGGAGAACGTTTCCGAAATGTCCAGGAAGAACGCGAATGCCAGGAAAGGCAAAAACGCTCAGACATGGAAACTCCTCAACGTGATCACGGGAGGTCTCCAAACCTACAAAGACTCGGTTTGGTCAATCAAGGAATACGAACGCATGAACTCACCTCACAAAAATGGGTAACTAGTTGCATCGAAGACAAATCAGCGCATGACACTCACCTGCAGTTCAGTCGATTTAATCTTTGCAAAAGTACTTCAGCGCATGGTCGTTAAAGATTTCGAGCTTAAACCTTGCAAAATACCGTAAGAGATACAACAATGACAATAGGAACAGTCAAGCTCACATTCAATGTAGCAGGAATCACTAAAATCGTCAAGTTTGTGGTCATCGAGAGCCCTGCCATTTACAATGCCATACTAGGTACTCCGTGGATACATTCAATGAAAGCAGTCCCATCTACATATCTTCAGCACGTCAAGTTTCCTACACCATCAGAGACCTACACCCTCAAGGGAAATCAACGACTGTCAAGAACTACGTCACCATGCATAAACTAAGGAAGTCCTCAAGAACATGCTTGATAAGTAATTAAAGTGACAAGCAGGTCATAGCAGACAACCACACATGCAAACTTATCATACAAATCAATATTGATGTACGAGACCCAACATGATGCATCGGAGTCAGAGCATACCTTAAAGAAAACCTTACGGATCAACTTATCAATTTCCTTCAATCCAATGCTTCAACCTTCTTTTGGACAACTGAGGACATGCCAGGGATCGACCCATCAATCACATGCCATGAGTTACATCTAGATCCAACCTACAAGCCAATCAAGCAAAAGAAACACAAACTCAGCCAGAAACGCGTCAAAGCTGTAAACGACGAAGTGTAAAGCCTGAGAATCGCAGAATCCATCACATAGGTCAGGTACCTAGTCTGGCTCGCTAACCCTGTCTTCGTAAAAAAGAAGAATGGAAAATGGCACATATGCGTCGACTTTACTAATCTCAACAAGGCATGTTCCAAAGACAGTTTTCCACTCTCCCACATTGATCGCCTGGTTGAAGCAACTGCGGGAAACGATCTTTGCTCATTCTTGGATGCTTTCTCTAGGTATAATCAAATTATGATGTATCCTGACGATAGAGAAAAACCTGTGTTTATAACCGACTGAGGTACATATTGTTACAAGGTCGTGTCCTTCGGAATCAAGAATGTTTGAGCCATCTATTAGTGTCTAGTCAATCAAATGTTTTCCGAACAACTCGGCAACACGATGGAAGTCTACATTAACGACATGCTTGTCAATTCCCTCGTCGCCTACGATCATATCAAACATCTGACAACTTGTTTCAACAGCCTCAATGAGTACGGGATGAAGCTCAACCCAAAAAGTGTACCTTTGATGTCACTTTTGGAGAATTTCTGGGATACATTGTCACCAAGAGAGGAATTGAAGCAAACCCACGAAAATTTCACAGCCATTGCAGAATTCCTGTCTCCGAAAAACACAAGAGAAGTCCAACGATTAACAGGGCACATCGTTGCACTCAACAGATTCATTTCAAAATCAATGGATAAATGCCTTCCTTTTTATCAACTTTTGCGAAAAACAAACGTTTCAAGTGGGACGCAAGGTGCAAGGATGTGTTTCAACAACTGAAGCAATATTTGTCTACTCCACCAATTTTGGCAAAACTAGAAGATGGAGAGATCCTGTACCTATACATATTTGTATCTGCCTCCACAGTGAGTAGCGTCCTAGTTCGCGAAGACCGTAGAGAGCAGCGCCCAATTTTCTACACCAACAATATTTTTGACGACGCCGAAACACTTTATTCTCCTCTGGAAAAACTCGCCCTTGGTGGGGTGGTCGCAGCTCGCAAGCTCAGGCCATATTTTCAATATCACACCATCCATGTGTTAACCAATCACCCACTTCGGTTGATACTCCACAGCCCAAGTCAATTAGGAAGAATGTCCAAATGGGCAGCTAGTTGAGCGTATATGACATCCGAGTTCAAACGCTGAACAAGTGTGAAGTTTCAGGTGTTGGCGGAATTTCATACTGAATTGCCTTGATCCCAAGATAACGATGACCTCAATACCAAAAACAGGTGCCTTTACTTCGACGGCTCATCCTCACGAAACGGATCAGGAGTCAGCATACAGTTTATATCTCCCACAAGCCAAATCATCGAACAATCTTTTCGCCTTGCCTTTCCAGCCTCTAACAACGAAGCCGAGTATGAAGCTCTAATTTTCAAACTTTCTCACTAAAGCAATTGGAGTAAACAAGATAGAAAATTTCTGCGACTCACATCTCATCGCCAACCAGTTTAGCGGAGAATACGAGACAAGAAAACACCAAATGAACGCTTACTTACAAATTGTCTAGAAGCTCTCCCAAGAGTTCGCCAACTTTAATCTCACCAAAATACCACGAAGAAAAAACTACTCTGTCAACACCCTCGCTGCCCTAGCATCGAACACCGACCCATCGCTCAAAAGAATAATCCCAGTTGAAAGCATCGACAAACCAAGCATAGAGTTAGCAATAGGAGTTCACGTCATAGAAAAACTCGATGGAGAGATAGTTACGCCGACAAAGTAAACGAACCCATTCTCGAAGAAGAGACAATAAGTCTAATCGATTGGCGCGACGAAATCAAACTTTACATCTCCGATGAAATAACACCAACGGATTGCTAGGCTGCTCGTCGTTTGAAAGCTCCATGCGCATACTATGTTTTACACAACAAAAACCTTTTCGGATGGAGCTCAACCAAAGCATTGTGTTGATGCATACACTGTCAAGAAGTTAGATGGGTGCTCAAAGAAACACATGAGGGCGCAGGCGGGAACCATTTAGGAGGACAAGCATTAGCCATCAAAATCAAATGGCACAAACACTTCTGGCCAACAGGGGTTGCATATTGTAAAAACTTCGTTTCCAAGTGAGAGAAGTGCCAACGCCACTCCCCAATGACTCATATTCCAATAGAGTTTCTCACAACCACCACAACACCATATCCTTTCATGAGGTGGGCAATGAACATCGTCGGTCCTCTGCCACCATCCAAGCAGAAGCGTTACATTCTTATTATGACTGAATACTTTACTAAATGGGTCAAAGCTGATTCATATGCAACCATACACGCCCCTGACATCCAGAAATTCGTTTGGAAAAACATCATATGTTGACATGGTCGCCCATACAAGATCGTCACCGAGAACGACTCCCAATTCATTTTAGAAATTTTCGAGAAATTCTGCGCACTTTGAAAAATCAGACTAAGTAAATCCACACCGAGGTACCCTCAAGGAAATGGGCAAGCTGAGGCGACAAACAAAACAATCCTTGACATAATCAAAATGCGCCTAGAGGAAAAGAAAGGAGTCTGGTCACACTGTACGACACCGCGACGATCAACAAACATGACCTCTTTCTCCCTATCCCACGGAATGGAGGCCATGTCATCTGCTGAAGTCAGCATCCCAAGCCTTTTCCAGCTAACACTCACTAAAGATGAAGATCTCAACAACGCGATGATCATCGACCACCTAGACCAAGTTGAGGAAAAAAGAGATCAAGTTCACTTGCGCATTCAAAACTACCAGCATTTGGCCGGCCAGTATTACAACCAGAAAGTCAAGGGAAGGTTCTTTCAAGAAGGCGACCTCTTCCTTCGCAAATTTTTCAAGAACACCCGCGAAGGGGAGGCAGGCTAGCTTGGTGCGAACTAGGAAGGACCATACTTGATTTCAAAATTTTCAAACTAGGTGTCTTTGAGCTCACCGAGATGAGCGGAGAAAAGGTCCTGAGATCATGGAACTCCATGAATCACAAGCAATACTATTACTAAGGAAGACAAAGCAAGCAAGAAGACTGGCGCACTCCTATTATACCAAAAATAACACCCTAGGAGAATCCACCTCTTTTAATTTAAGCATTTACTTTTCTCGTAAAGGCGAACTACGATTTGCTTGATCCCCGCCTGTGGGGAATGAAGGCAACCTCTCACGAGGCTCAACTAGTTCTATAAAAAAAAGATTTTAAAAAAATATCAACATACAACCATCATATCCAAGAAATAATCACAAACTAAATCATATGTAAACAAGTCATACGATTTTTAAAAATACGGGATCAGTTCTTAGTGTTGCGGTTCCGCACTCACACTTCAATGTTTTTTTAAAACGAAATACGGAACCAGTTCTCAAAGTGCCAACAGCTTCGCGCTCACGCTTGTAACATTTCTCAATAAAAACACCGGACCAGTTGTCAGTGCTGCATCTCCGCACTCACACTTCAAAATTTTTGCAAACAAAATACGAGATCGCTCTCAAAGTGCCACAGCTTTGCGCTCACGCTTGTAACATTTTACAATAAAACACGGGATCAGTTCTCAGTTCTGCAACTCCGCGTTCACACTACGACAAATTTTTCAATAAATACAGGATCAGTTCTTGGTGTTGCATCTCCGCGCTCACATTTAAAAAAAAAATCAAAAAATATGGGATCAGTTCTCAGTGATGCAGCTCCGCGCTCACACTTCAAATATTCCTTAGTCTTCCAGTATTGGAGACCTACTTACTACATCTCGACCGGGAAATATTCCTTGCAAAAAGATACGGCATCAGCTCTCAAAGTTTTGCAACTCTACATGCTCACTCGCAACATCGAGCAAAATACACACAAGTTTACAACGACCAAGATTCAACAACACCAAAGAAGCATAAAAAGAAGTATGAAAAAGATTATTCAATAAAAAGGTTCAACATAATCCAAAAGAACCAACATAGGCGGCCATAGCTACAAGAACAACAAAGAACCAACAACAGACTCTGAGAACAACAAAGATGACAAGTCCTACAAACGCCACAACGACAAAATAAGATAAGCAACAGACCATGAATGGCCTCGACTCTAAAACAAGGACCAAACTACGAACCTAAAGGAGGGCAGCCCTCACGCCTAGCAACTGCACACGCTGCAACCTTCGTATCTTCTCAAAACAAGAGTTACAAGTAGCAAGTACATCACCATGCCTCACATCTTTAGCAGTAGCAAGTATGGCATTCGCCTTTCAAAGATCCACCTTGACGATTCCAAGCTCATATTCTTGGGTATCCACCAATTGGTTCATAAACTTTGCAGCCTGCACAAGTCATATACAAAATCACTCATCTTGCCCCCAAAAAGGAAATAAGAAACAAATATTCTTAGAATAGCCATTTGACGAGCAAACTCATGGTACCACTCAGCACGTCTACAATCATCAAAAGGATAAACCCCAACAAATGCATACTCAAATGGATCAAAGATAACCCTCTCCGCAACATGGGACGTCTCAAGCTCCAAAGCCATCTCAACCTCGGAAGGAGTCTCAACCACTGAAGGAACAACCATACAAGACTTTGGTGGTGGCTCCTCTTTCGATAAGAAACCATCAGCATATCATTTCTTAGGATCACCACCCTTACTTGTCGTGACAGCCCGAGAACCATCAATATTTTTACCGCTAGCAACAGAAATTTACTTTCCAGCTAGACGACGATCAGCACATGGCGCAAGAGCAGCAAGACTATTAAGACTCACAACAATCCCTGTAGCCAGCGCTGAAAGCCCTTAGCCCGCAGTACCCTGACCAGACTCAATAACAAAGGCGCTGGCACTAGCTCCGGCAAAACAATAAACCAAGCCTCGAAACTCACTGAAATCAATCTCTTTCCCACGAACCCTCCAAGAAGCTAAAAGAAAAAAATAACAAACACCAAAAACATCGAAACCACAACCAAAACAGACATACAAACAACCAAAGGCGTGATTCCTTCTCAAAAAAGGAAGGAGAAGAGAATATCAACCTGAGTCGACAAACGGGAGACAACGCCAAACCTCTGACCTATTCTCCAGAGACCAATCTCGAGCCTCGGTCTTCTTAAAATAGTCCACACACTCGTCGTCACCAGTCGCAAGAGGGATACCAACCAAATGAGGACCTACACAAACAAACAACAATAAAAAAAAAAGTTCTCAAAAAGCAACCACAAAGTAAATCAAACTACCATTGTAAGGATTCCAACTACTCCTAAAAGAGTCAGTCATATCAGAAAAATCAAGAACCGAGGAGGAAGCAATTCAAACATAAAAAAAAACTCCTAATTCAATCATAAGTTTTTCTCTTCCTCTCCTCAACATCACCACACTTAGCCCTCATGGACACATAAAAAGCCCCGTCTGTTTCACACCGAGTAATACGCATGTTATCTTCAAAAATATAAAGGCTCATATTCACACCAATTTTCACGTTAGTAAAAAGATCAGCAACCATATTTCGAATCGACATAGGAGTCAGCTGAGAAAGAGCAATAAGACGCTCATCACAATACTCTAGTAAAAACCTCGGGAGAGGAAACCACAAGTGATACTCGGTGAACCAGAAGTCAGACACAAATCCACCCATCTAGAACTGTCCATGGACGCTCGTCTTCCCCGGGAATGTGTATCTCTAAATCTCCATTGCGACAACAATTGGCCAAGATCCACTTAATCGCATCATCACTAGCAGAAGATGGAAACGATTTTGTGGGACGATCAATGAGAGGACCTATAAAACTCCTAGGGGTCTCCCTCTATTTCTTCGTCTTCTCCCTCTTTTTTCTCTTCTTCACATAACCATTAGAATAAGCAAGGAAATCAAACGAATCAACAAGACAAGCGGTCAAACTCTCCTTTTTTATATTTTCTCAAAATACCGACAACACTAGCTTCGCAAACACCAACGTTACTCTGTTCAACATCTGTCTCATGCCAGCTTCTGATATCATCTTGCTCATCGCTAAAGTAACCTTTCTCATCACCAGAAGTGCTGCTTTTTTAGTAATCAATAGCATCATCTCGGTCCTCGCAAAAATCAGCGTCACTTTTCTCTCCAAAAACACCAGTATCATCTCGCCTCTAGCAACGACTTCTCGCTCACCACCAGCATCAACATCCTCTCGCGCATAACAAGGAGCATCATTTCGCTCAACTCCAGGAATGTCAACATGCTCGCCGCTAGCAACACCATCTTTCTCAGCCTCACCAGAAACATCATCTCGCTCGTAACTAACACCATCTCGGTATTGCAAGCATCAACATCTCAGTCTCGGTCTCGATCATCGGATATATGTTCTACAAACTCAAAATGAGCATAATCGTCGTCTTTGTATACATATTCTTCTCCAGCTTGACCAGTTTTCACTAATGCCCGCTCATTTTCTCCAAGAATATCATACATAATTTTTTTCACTTGAGCAATACGAACCTCAACTGATTAATCTGGAACCATAACCGACGAGCTCGCACCCGCAGAAGAAAAACTGAATCCCCCCCCCAAACAACCTCGGACCCTCGAAAGATGACCTTGACGCCACCTTAGACAAACTTAGTGCCGTCGAAAGATCATTTCAAACATGACACGACGAGCTCGACTACTCGAGAGATGACCTCAAAACCACCATAGACGACCTCGGTTGTCTCCTTAACCAAACTCGCACTGTTCTTGTCTTCTTCATTCCTCGTAACACCACTTACTCCATAAAAAATCGAAGACTCAGCAATCTCCACTCTCAAGAAGCTCAACCCCCGAAAAAATTGACCCTCAATGAGCTCGGCCATGGACAATCTCAATCCCATCTCTCTCAAGCCCACCGCTGCAGATCTTGGCACCTGCTTGTCGAAACCATCATTCGTAACTCCCAAACCACCAACAGGGGCATCATCCACCATCGAGCTCAAGCCCGACATGACCTCTACTGATGACGAGCTCGGCTTAGTCGATCTCGATTTAGACTTGGATGACTTCGGTCCTTCGTCAACAAGTTCCATCTCCTCTCTCATACCCTGCTCATCGGAACCAAGCACCACGGCATCTGAATCATTGACGACCCATGTCATCCCGTCGCGACGACCTTGTGTCCCCATTCTCAACACCAAAGAATAAGTCTCTCTCTTTGCTCGGCTTCAAACGCTCACATTGAAGACGACCTCGCTCCCATTAGCGAGATTTCAGCTTGGTCCGGTCAACACGAGATCCGGCTTCAACATTACCTACAACAAGCTCATCATCTTCGTCGTCGGCCGCCGTGACAGACCTCATTCTGATGTGCGATGACCTCGTCCCACTCAAAGGTGGGCTTAACGACTGGTGAGAAACATCTACTCATCCCAACCATACAATCAAAGCCCCCTTTAAAAAAAAAGAAAGAAATGTCGGCAGAAAAGAGAGAGAGAGAGAAAAAAAAGAGACCACCAAAAAAAAGGATAAGAAAGAAATTTAAAATTCCCTTGCTACCACAAGAGGAGACAAGAAAAAAAACATTACTACCACTTATATAGAGAGAGTAAGGTGTTGCCATTTTTCTAACATCAATCGAACTAGACCTGATTTCAATACAGAAGATTTCCCCAAGACTCGAAACTTGGTGAACTGTGGAGACGGCTATTATTGGAGATGGAGTTAGCACAAACCCATTAAGAGCTAGACCCAAAATCATGTCTGGTCAATTAAGCAACAATTGCGGTTTCGCTAGAAGACAAACATACTTTGCTATAAATAGAAGCGTCAAATTCATTGATGGGACAGTCAGAAACATACAGGAAAAGGAGAGCATCACCGCTTCAGTAACCATCAAAGTTTTAGACGACTTCGACCACTAGACGAACTCGTCTTAGACGATCAGAGACCCAAATTAAGAGAGAAACTTGTTCAGAAATGGTATATAAGAATATCTTTAGTTCTTATAATTGACCGAACTTGTTTATTTCTGATTATTAATAGAAAATTCTCCGATCTTTTTACATCTTTTAAAACATTACATCATGGAGACTAGAAGTCTTTGTTAGATGCGCATTGAACGGTCCGTAATATCTCTCGTAACCTCTTGCGTAGTACCATGCTCCGATAATTTTCCTGTCATTAATGTATAAGGATCAAAAAAATGTTTAAGGATCTTTCAATATATTATGATAGACTAGACCAATAAGCGTACTTAAGTTTATTTTTATCAAATCCGAAAAAATGTTTGGACTTGCATCATTTTAATAGCTTAATGAAGATTATTCTGCAATGCGAATTTGATCTTACCGATTGCATTGCTAGGAGTTGAGGGCAACTCCGGTTTGGCAGATTCCTTTCCATGATTCTGTTTTAGGTCCCATTCCTTTGTCACTGAAACTCCTTGATTCTGGCCACACCCCTTTTATTCCCCAAAAATAAATTAATAAATGATATTCTCAATTATTTAATTTACTAGGGTTAAGCCCGCCCTACGGGTAGGCATTCGAATAAACAAAACAATATTAAATAACATAAATTTTTATCTAATTTTAATAAATTATTTACAAATTCTTATTTTTTCAACTAAATATATCATTAAATTTCAATTATTTATCTTACACCTTATATTTATTAACATTTTTGAAATTATATATAATTTTACCACCACAATAGTTATTAACATTTTGAAATTATATAAATAATATTTCTTTGTTATTAACATTTATCCTACTTCAACTTTCATAGTAAATATAGTTATTTGAAAAAGTAAATATAGTTAACTTTTAAAAATGATTGTTTATTGTGTTCAACACAAAAAAACTCGGGAATAAATTATAAATTTCTTAAAAAAATATTTTTATATAATAATTAAACGTTTAAAATAATATAATAGAAAGATAATTTCAGGTTCTTATTGTTACATGTCTTATTGAAATTTATTTTGTGATATAAATTTACGTAAGTTGATATATTATATATAAGTTTATTGTTAATTTTATATGAAACATGTTTATAAGATATTTCTCATATTTGTATAGATCCAATAAGTTTATGTAGCTCAGATATATTATATATAAGTATCGTTAATTTTATATGAAAAAACGTTGATAAAATATTGTTCAATAAGTAAATTGTTACTTAAGAGTTTAGCTAGCTAATTATGTTACATATAATTTTTATTACGCATTTTTTCATTGTAACATATTTTAAGTAATCGTTTAGATAACTTTTGATCAATTTCATTTTTCATAAACATGTTACTTTAAAAAACTTGACATTGATTTCTTTTTTTTTTTGGCAAAAACTTGACATTGATTTATTTGCGTCAAATTAAGCTAGAAGCTTCATAATTGTATTGGGTAGTTTCTTCCTGATATATGAGTTACTTTGAGAAAATATATTTAGCTATAACCATTATTTTTGAAAATTGATATAAAAAAAAAAACTATTTTGTGAACAAAAGTCTTGAAAATCTGATATCCAGGTAAATAACAGAAGTCTTGAAAACTATTTTGTGAACAAAAGTCTTGAAAACTATTTTGTGAACAAAATTCTTGAAAATCTGATATAACTATTAATTCGCACTACGTGCGAGACTTCATTGATTTTCAAATGTTTAATATATAACTATTCTTTTGAATAATGTATTTTGAATTGTATTTTTATATTAAAATTATTCTATTGTAATGTTTATTTGAATATTTTGTGATGTTTGAATTTGAGTTGTTCGTATACTTAACTTAGATGATATTGATATTTAATAATTTATTGCTTTCTAAAAATAAAAAAATAATGATATATCAAAACGTATCTAATACTTGTTAAATGATAGTATAATATATATTACAATAATTAAATGTAAATAACCATTTGTTTTTTTTATTTTAAAAATCTTAAATTATTTTTATTTAACAAAATTACTCATATATAATATAATAGTTTAAGTATGGAAGATTAATATATATATATATATATAAATTATGTATAATTTTTAAAAACTAATTTATGATATTATATATCCAATAACTGAATAAAAATCCGATTTTATTATATTGCAAATAAAATATTTATATTTTGTCTTCATTTTATATTCACCAACTCCATCATTGATATTAATAACTCACTATGTTTTTAAAAAACTTTAGTTTTAAATAATAAACGAATGTAATAAATTAAGCTATAATGTTCTTTAACTGAAAACTCTCTAAGAATTATTTTTAGCATAATATTACTATTAGGCAATTTAAGTTATTTTAAACATAATATATGCTAAACAAACCTAAATTACATTTATAATAGAACCATCCTAAACCGTCTAATAAACCAAGAACAATACTAAACCAACATGAACCAATAGTTGATGTGACAGAAAAAGAAGTGTTTTGGGATAAACGCTTGAATGGTTGTTGATTGTAGTGTTTTGATCATGCAAATGTTAGTATGAATATTAACAATAAAGTTATGAATTAAATTAATTTAAATTTATAAGAATACTTTTGAGTCTATGAGGAGCAATTCAACTCCCATGAATAGGTTTGCCTTTTGAAAGTTGCAGGATTTCAAGCAATGAATCAATCTAACAAAAAGTTCATTGTTACAAAAATCTCTTTTAAGGTCATCAAAGGATTTTAAGATGGCAAGAGTTGATGGTGGAGCCCTTTTTTTGCTAAAGCTCTTAGTTTTCTTTGATAGGTGTGAGGTTGATGTTGATGGAATAATGAGTTTTATAGAGACTTCTTTGATGTAAAATTATACATTTTTTGTTTAATGTGGTATTTTAATTTTTATATCATTTATTACTTATTTATTTATTTTAACATTTTCATCTAAATATTTAATCTATTATTTCAAATTTTTAATTTTTACATATATTGTGTATTTCCATTTTTAGATTTTCTAATATAAAATAGCGTATTTCCATTCCTTATACTTTTTGTTTACTTAATATCTATATTTTACATTTAAGATAGATGTTTAAATCTTAATCTAATTTTTCCATTTTTAAAAATATGTGTTTAATTATTGCTATTATTTTTGTATATATATATATATATATATATATTTACATTTTAAAATTTATATTAATGTTTAGTATAATATTTTCATTTTAAAATTTTTTATTTACTTATTATTTATTTTTTCTTATATTGTGTATTTCTATTTCTTCTACTTTCTATTTACTTAATATCCGTATTTTACATTTTAAAATATATGTTTCAATCTTAATGCAATTTCTCCATTTTTATTGTGTATTTTCATTTCTTATACTTTCTATTTACTTAATATCAATATTTTACATTTTAAAATAGATGTATAAATCTTAATGTACTTTTTCATCTTTTTAAAAATGTTTTTTTACTCATATTATACATTTACTTAATATCTATATTTTAAATTTTAAGATAGATGTTAATGATTCATGTACTTTTTCCCACTTTTTAAATTGTGTATTTACTTATTATTATATATATAATTCGTGTATTATATATTTACATTATTTAATTATTATTTATTTTTCCTTATATTATTTATTTCCAATTCTTATACTTTCCATTTACTTAATAACTATATTTTACATTTTAAGATAGATGTACATATTAAGGTAGATGTTTAAATCTTAATGTACTTTTTCCAAATTTTAAAATGTGTATTTCCATTTCTTATACTTTCTATTTACGTAATATCTATATTTTACATTTTAAGATAGATGTTTGAATCTTAATGTACTTTTTCCATTTTTTTAAATTGTTTATTTACTTATATTATCTATTTAATTAATATATATATTTTATATTTTTAAGATATATATTTAATGCTTAATGAAATTTTTAACATTTTAAAAAAATATTTATTTACTTATTACTTTATATTAATTCGTATATTATATATTTGCTTTATTATATATATAATTCGTATATTATATATTTATATTATTTATCTATTTTTTTTCTTATATTGTGTAAAACTATAATGTTTAATGTAGTATTTCTATTTTTTATGTTGTATGTTTAGTTATTATTTATTATTTTCGAAATTATATATAATTTTTTTTGCTTTTTTTTATAAAATGATAATGTTAAATTGTGGAGATAAGCCGTCTTTTTTAGTGAAAAAATGATAATCTTACATATGTTTAATGTAGTTTTCCATTTTTTATGTTGTATGTTTAAAATGTAAAATTATATTTCATGTCACGTGGCTTTCTTTTGAAAGAGGATTTCAATGCTGATGTGGACGCTCTTATGGAGCTTCAAAGGGTCCATTTTATTAGTTTATTTGAATAATTAGTTTTATTTTATTAGTTTATTTGAATAATTAGTTCCATTTTATTAGTTTATTTAAATAATTAGTTTTATTTTATTTTATTTTTATAATAATAAAATATAAATTGTTTATATAATTTTTTTTATGAATTTGTCTTCAAAGAATGATTTATTATTATTTTATTTAAGTTACATACAATTATACATTTAAAATAACTACTATTTCAATATTTATTTGTTTGTATATGTAAATGAAATAAGTGTATTTATAACATATTTATATTGTTTAATAATCATAATCTAAAGATATATATGGAATATTCGATGCATATTAACTATTTCTACATTTTTATGCAAATTTTATTTTTTATTTTTTATTTTTATTTTCCTATTTGAGTGATATAAGTCATTGTCCCATTTGTGCAATATCTAACCTTGTTTTGTATTTACCAAAACTTTACATGAAAATATAATTATTATATACTTATTGTGTACATATATGTATTTGAAATACTGTTATTTATTTTTCAAATGCATATATGATAATATAATATTTAAGTTTGAATCCTAATAAACATTCTAATGAATTTAAATAGTGTTAAAAAATTTAGATATAAGAAAAGGGGAAATAAATTATAGAATTTTAACTAAAATTAAATAATAACTTTTGATAAAATAATAATATATAAAGTTCTAATATTAGATATATATATATATATATATATATATATATATATAATTGAATCTAGTTACATTATAAATTAATGTTGGGACTATGTTGTTTTGTTAGTTCACATATATATTTTTCCTAATTATTAGAAATATGTCGTGTTTTTAGTTTATTGATTAATATTCTTAGATAATATAGTTTCCAATCGACTAATTATAATGAATATTCTCTATATCTTTGTTTTATGTTTTCACCGAGACTATATTATAGTGTCATTATTATTTGTAAATAGTACTAAATTTTAACGAATTTATTGTGACAATTTTGGATATTTTTATGTTTTCATATATTTTGTTAATGTGAAATTAGGATGTTGGTCTGGTATATTATTAATGTTATATGTAAATTCTATGTGATCAGTTTAAATAATATATAACTTGAATTTTGAAATCATGTATTTTTAGATTCATATTTTCTTTATTCGAAATTTTATGTTCTTTAAGATCTTTTCGCTACTTAATTTTATGTTAATCTTCCAACTATTTAATTTATATATTGGTCTTTTTTATTGTTATTATTCATTTTGTTTACTAAAACTAATATTGATTTCCTTATTATTTTAAAAATAATATATTTTAAAATCTTCAATTTTTAAATAATAATAAAATAATGATTTATAGTTTTTGGTGCTTTTAAATAATATATGAACACTCTTAATGATTTATAGCATCAAATTATATATAGTAAATGGAATTGTGAATATTTTTAATAGCATATACCTAAACTTTAAAAAATCACATGTAAAAAATTTATATAGTTAAAAATTGTTTGAAAATTGTTGCATTTTAATATTAATTATCATTGTTGTTAGCTATGTTTATGAATTATTCAAAAATCTATACTATATTAAGTTAAAATTATATAAAATGTTTTTATTTCTTTTAAGTTTACCATATTTGATATTGATTTATATTCTATTTTGAAATAAACAATTTTGGTAATATTGACAGTTTTAGAAATAGAGATATAGCTATTTTAAATCTTTGACCCACAAAAAAACTATTTTAGATCTTATGTAGATATCAATCAATGGCTTAATAGCCTCAACTTTTATATAGTATAGACCACTCTTAATAATTTATAGCATCAAATTATATATAGTAAATGTAATTTGTGAATATTTCATATAAGCTAAACTTTAAAACCACATGTTTAAAATGTATAATAGTTAAAATTGGTTGGAAAATATTGCATTTTAAAATAATTATCATTGTTTGTTAGTTATTTTTATGATTGTTTTTGAAAATCTATAGTATAATTAAGTTAAATTATATGTAACTTTTATTGTAATTTACCATATTTTATATTGATATTTTTAAAAATAGTAAATTAAAAAAGTAATTTGTCATAATATGATTAGTTGTTTTAAAATTCTATATGAACATTTTCAATAGCTTATAGCCTTAACTTTTACATAGTATAGAACACTCTTATGATAATAGCATCAAATTATGTATAGTAAATGTAATTTGTGAATATTTTCATTAGCATATAACCTAAACTTACATGTTTTTAAATTTATATAGTTAAAACTGTTTGAAATTCATTGCATTTTAAAAATAATTATCATTGTTGTTAGTTATTTTATGATTATTTTTTGAAAATGTATAAGTTAAATGATATATATGTTTTATATTTGTAAGTTTATCATATTTGATATAGATTTATATTATATTTGAAATAAACGATTTTGGTAATGTTTACATTTTTAGAAATAGCAAATTAAAAACAAATCATAATATAATTGGTTGTTTTAAATCTTATGTGTTACCTTCAATGTTGTTAATTATTTTAATGATTATTTTCGAAATATATAATATATTAAGTTAAATTATACGTAATTTTTTTATTTTTGTAATCTTACCCATATTTTATATTGAATTTATATTTTATTATGAAATAAACGATTTTGGTAATATTAACATTTTTAGAAATAGTAAATTAAGAAAGTAAATTGTCATATTTTGATTGGTCGTTTAACATCCTACGTGGACGCTCTCAATGACTTATATCCTCAACTTTTATATAGTATAGATAGTACACTTTTAAAGACTTACATCATCAATTATATAGAATAAATGTAATTTGTGAATATTTTGAATAGCATATAACCTAAATTTTAAAAACCACATGTTTTAAATTTATATAGTTAAAAATTGTTGGAAATTATTGCATTTTAAAATTAATCATCATGTTGTTAGTTATTTTTATGATTATTTTCGAAATTTATAATATATTAAGTTAATTATATATAATGTTTTTATTTTTGTAAGTTTACCATATTTGATATTGTTTTTATATTTTATTTTGAAATAAACGATTTTGGTAATATTAATATTTTTAAGAAATAGCAAATTGAAAAGTAATATGTCATATTATGATTGGTCGTTTAACATCCAACATGGACGCTCTCAATGGCTTATACCCTCAACATTTATATAATATAGATTATTCAAAAACAAAATCAACACATAATATAACACCATTTTCAAGAATAAATTTAACATTCATTCCAAAAAAAATATATATATATAGTGATGATTTGGTCATGTAGTAGCTGATGCAACAACGTTGAGAGGGAACATTCGCTGAATCACACTATCAGTTGATTCAGCGACAACGGTTTTGATCAATAAGAAACAACTCAAAACCCATAAGTAAACCACCCTTGATGATGTTACGTGTTTTCTTAAAGTGAACCACTCTAGCATGAAATTCATTCTTATTAAACCCTTTTGTAGGATCATCGAAAACTAAAGAAGAAGCACAAGCAACAATTGTGTAAATATTTCTTTTTCTTTTTTAATCTCTCTCTTGGCCAAAGTAATCTTGAAAAACCTTTGATGTTTAGACAAATATTTATAGTCATCATAATACTTCATATATTAGAAAGTTTCTTATTTTATATATTAAGAGAATTTCCATTTTTAAAAGTTTTAGTTTTTGTTATTTAACATCAGTTTTCCATTTTATTTTGGTATAAATGATACTTTGGATTAATTATAATTAAAAGGACATAATTTTGTATTTTAACATAATTTATTATCTAAAATGTCAATATTACTAAAAAATTGTTTCATTTAAAATAAAATAGAAATCAATATCAAATATAGTAAAATTACAAAAGTAAAAACATTATATAATTTAACTTAATACATAACTGATTTTTGAAAATATGATGAATTATTATATTATTATTTTAAATGTTAATATTCCAAAATTATATTATTGATTTTCCTTTTTACTTTAACAATTACATTTTTAAGCAAGTTGTAAAATACTAATATTACTAAACATTTTTATTATACTTAAGAAGACATTAATATTTGTTAATATTACAATTTACTTTTGATTTTCTTTTTTACTTTAACAATTAACAATTTTAAGCAAGTTGTAAAATATTAATATTTATTTTGTTAGTTTAAACTATATATGGAACACTAATTTCGTTTTTAATATAATTTCTGAAATATTAACATTTTTATATTTTAAAAATCAGTTATGTATTAAAAAGACAATAATATTTTGTTAATATTACGATTTACTTTGATTTTCCTTTTTACTTTAACAATTAACATTTTTTAAACAAGTTGTAAAATATTAATATTTATTTTGTTAGTGTAAATTATATATGGAACACTAATTTCGTTTTAAAATAATTTTGTAAATATTAACATTTAAAAAAATATATAATAATTCGTCATATTTTCAAAAATCAGTTATGTATTAAGTTAAATATATAATGTTTTTACTTTTGTAATTTTAACCATATTTGATATTGATTTCTATTTATTTTAAATGAACATTTTTTGGTAATATTGATATTTTAAAAATAATAAATTAAAAAGATGATTTGTCATATTATGATTGGTCGTTTAACATCCTATGTGGACACTCTCAATGACTTACAGCCTCAACTTTTGTATAGTATAGATTATTTGTAGAATGTTGGCTTTACATATCAAATTTGTCCAATTTTGTAAATTTGGTGTCCTACAAAATTAAATAGTAACTAAAGTGAACGGAAATATGATAACATGTTTCTCTCTAGCGCATGAAGCTAAGATTATGCACATGAAAGAGGAGAAGGCAATGAGAATTTGTTTCATGGGCTTAGATTCTGTTTTCCCTGGTTTGGCAAAATGTTCTAAACCTAATGCTGAATAGGTGTTTGATGGATGTATGTGAATTTCTCTGAATTGATTGTTTAAATAAATTATTTTATCAAATGATGACAATCGCTAAATGCCTTTTTGAGAATATACGTCTTTAAAATATTTTCATCATGTTAAACTAATTAAATGACCTAAAATTTTGATTTACTTTAGAGTGGTGTAAATTAGTTAGACTATAAATTACTTTAGAGTGATTTACTTAAGATTTCAATATCAGATGTACTATTACGACAATATATATATATATGCATCATTGATATAACCTATTTATTATCAGTTTTAGGCTATATTTAGGGTATATTATGTGTGACTTGGATATGTTTAGAGTATTTAGAGGTCCAAGGACGTATTGAAGATAAATGGAGATACTTGGAGCTTTTGGAGCATTTAGAGGAGAAGAATCCCGTAGCTGATTAATGGAGGAGTCGAAGTACAAGCATGTCGTCGATCGACGACCAAATCTTG
>CAJHQP010005519.1:0-45481 GCA_905132765.1 Moricandia arvensis
TTACATATCTTTAATTGTTTTATTACATCTTTTATATTCTTAACACATTTCCTAACTACTTTATTATTTATATTTATTATAATTCTAACAACATTTACTTTACATGTTAACCAAAATAATTTGATATGTTTGAATGAAATTACTCAGTTTTTGACAAGAATTCAAAACGGTTAACAATTTTTTTTCTTTTATTTGTTTACAGAATCAGTTAGACATAGACATTCAAGTACTTATTCAGATACAAATCATTTCTTTCGGGTATCGTTTTTTTTTTTGGGTTTTGAAATTAGGCACCATTTATAAATTTTTGGATGGTTACAGATCGGGTCCGCCAAGATTTGGGTGGATTAGGTTATGATGTATAGGAAAATAAAAAATATCCCAATAACCAATGCATATGACAAGGGTCCATGTTTGGGTCAAAACAGTAATCTTGAAATCAACGTCCAAGCTATCCTGTAAAGAAAATCGTTCGAAATGACTTCGGAAAAATCTTAAGGGATAAGCTTTGGAGCAGCAAGGAGTACACGAGGCTATGAACATTGTGGAGAAACCAAGACACGCTCCATCTCTCGTCACCCATGGGCGACGAGACACACTCACCATGTCTCATCGCGAACATGCGACAAGACTTCTCTTCCTCATCAATTTCTCCTTTGAGTCCTGACTGAATTGATCCTTGTTTCGTCTATATTGGAGTTTCTATTGAAGTTTTCCGATAAAAATGGCAAACACTTTCCTTCTCATAAAACTTCAAATCAATCGTATAAAACGGTAACATGTTAACTCAACGCTATTGTTATCTCAACTATACGATCGGTTTTACTACTTCGCGGAACCAAAAGTATAGAAACCAACATCATATGGCAGGCAATTTCTCCGAAAGAAATCTAAAAATATTTAAATCGAAACACAGCCCAAAATGGTCTAAAACGCGACAAAGCCCACTTACGATTTTAGATGAGAATGAGTCCAAACTACAATGATGGTTTACTTGATTCCACAGGAGATAAATAGAATAGAAGATAAATGTCAAGTTTCCAGGATAATCTTGAAGATGAGAAGATAAGAAAGATGTCCGTAAAGAGATAAACTCGAATCAGGGGCAGAAAAGGAAAACCGACCGACTTAAAAGGCATATATAAGGAGAACCAAGTCGAGGAGCGAAGGAGGCCAGAAATTAGACCTTATGAAATTACTGTTAGCTTTAGGAGAACTTAGGATTTAAGTGGCTAGACTAGCAAGTTCAAAACTTAGAACGTTTTACTACTTTGTTCTTTTGTTCTCCACTGTTCATGAATTTTTGTCCATCTTGTTTTCGGTGAATATTTGTAAACCATACTTCACCTTAATCAATAAAACGCTTCTGTGAAATTTCTTACTATATTTTTTTATTGTCTCATTTTCATATTCGTGTGTTTACGCAGGGAATCCGGATCAAGAAAATCGAAAATCTTGGCTTTTCTCCATTAATTAAAATCGACAATGGAAATTTCAGTTCCTACAGACCGAATATTTTGTATCCAAACTAAAATAACCTTAAAATAACCATATAACCAAAAGTAACTATATCACCTAATTCGATTCGGGTATATGAATCTAAAAATATTCAAATAACCCATAGAGAATTAATTATATGATGGCACATGTAATATATATAACTAATTGTGAAAAACGAATATTCATTTTATAAACGGTAAAAATTAACACACTCACGAGTGCGTGGATCAATCTCTAGTTATAATAATTAAAACACTATAATTTGATCTGTACATTGACACTGATGTTTTATTCATTTTTTAATATATAACATTTATGATCAATCAATGTTTTTCTTATTTTGGTATATGTGTTGGTTGTTAATATTGTTGTTATTAAACCAATCAAAGTAAAATTTTACATATGTAACTTTTCGTCTGATCATGTTTTACTATAGAAACTATTTTCTATTATTTTGTGTATAAATCTAGCCATTTAGTATGTCTGTGTATATTAGTACATCTATTTTATAAATATGTTTTTTAAATTTAGATGTTTTCTAAAAAATATTTCTAAAAAAAAGTATTTCATAGCCAGATAATATTTTTCTAAAACAATTTAGATGTCTCCTACTTCGCTTAATAAAGCAAATAAATTTAACTCTTACAACATCTACAAAAACATAAATAAAGTCTTGAATATAGGTAATATTAAAGTTGAGAATTTTTTTCGCAAACTTCAGAGCTTAGATTTTTATATTAATATATATCTTAGTTAGTATATAATATATTTTTGAATTTCATTAATTATATTCTAAATTATTAGCTTGAAAGGTTTTCTTGTATTGTTATAGATACATATATTTTTGAATGATATTCATATGAATACTATTTAGCATATATTTTACCATAGCTAAAAGAATTAGGGCATGAAAAAATGATTTAAAACTTGAATTTTTAAAAAATATATATACCAAATTCAATCAAATAAAAAATCATTTAAAAGGGTAGTGAAATTAATTACAGCTATTCCTTTATGACCAAAAAATAATACATGTAAACACTTTTACCATTATAAAACTGAGAAATTTTCTCGAAATAATGAAATATTCTCGAGAAGTCTACTCATGTTTTAACATAAAAATTAATTTATAAATTTTGAAAACATATTTTGATGAAAAAAAACTGAGATCATGTAAACTTAAATTAAATAAAATGTGAATTTATAGTCGTATGGATGAGTGAATATAGATTGTAAGTTATGATTTTCTATTGCTTAGGGTTTGATAATATATGTTCAAGTAATGTTGCTATTTTAAGGGTAAATTTGGAAATATTAAATAATTTTGAATTAAAAGATGAGATGTAAGTGTTTAGTTTTGTATATATTAAACATTATGTAAGTTGATTTTATGTTTAATGAAGTAATTATTGCTATATATTCAAAATATTTGATTTTAGGGTTTAGATGTAAGAGAGTTCTGAAGAATGCTACCAAGATGTTACGTACTAGCAGAATTTAAAAAGCCTTTTGTAATGTATTGTAAATTTATGGTTAAGAGATTTCTTTGAGAAATTGTCAAAAAATATCACATTCATACTACTATTTTTTATGTTTATCTTAACTATTTTTACTCTTATTTCTCAAGAGGAAAAAAAACACTTATAACCTTAGGGTTAATTAATTTAAGACTTAGAGTTTATAGTTGAGGGGTGAAATAAGTTTTGGAATGTAAAGTTTAAGATTTTAATTCATCTAGGAGTCTTTTGCCTCTTCAAAAAAGGTATTTGTGAAAATTTCTCTTTAATGAAGGTAAAGATGAATAATGATACCAATAATATGGTAAACATGAAAATTTCCCAGACCTCTTTGCTAAACTGTAATGTAATAGCAACCTCTTTAGAAGTTCTAAAAGCGTTTCATAAGTCTTCTACCATTTTTTAGCCTAATTATTATTTTTTTGTCTTTTTATGTAAATAAAATTTACACATTTTCTCTTCTCTCAAATAATTGTGATTATATATGTTTTGTACTGTTTTGGTTGTAAAAGTTTTAGTTTCAAACAATATAAAGTATATTTGTGTTTTTGTATCTTAGATTCAAAACTATATGTTCAATTTATTGTGATTGTTTTTATTAAAGTTTTTAAAAAATCTATTTCCAAAGTTTTTCTCTCTTTTGAAACTGTATTTATTTATTTATTTATAGGTCTTTCTGATCTTATGACGATATATCATACTTCATTGCAGACTTCTCGAGCAGACTTTGCCCAAAGAAATCTACTAAACTAACATTTACGCAGAACTTAAAATTTTCAATGAACTTTGACTGTGAATTAAAATAATTCATCATGAAGTCTGCCAAGAAGTTATACACTAGCATATTTCATAATGAAGTTTTCTAATTTATGAAAATTTAATATCCTGCTAAGGGTTAGGAGACTTTGTGAAGAATTCTTTCCAATCATGTTTCACTTTCAGTTGTTGGATGTACATTGAGAAAACATCTAGAGAAAGAGTCTAATTTTGATTGTTTATATAATGTTGTAAACAATACATCCATTTTGTCTCAAATCCAATAAAAAGGACTATTTGCCTAATGTTTTGTTCTTTCCTTCAAGCTCATTTAACCATACACTATTGTTTTCTTTGTAAATGATTTATTAAGACTCTGGATGTATAAATTAAAAGTGAAGCTTATGTGTTGTTTTCCTATCAGTTTTGAGTAATTTGGACGATAATGATAATAACAAGTTATAGTTATATTACACGGAACTTTATAATAGAACAACACTTGACACAAGTTCAGCATAAAAAAGGTTCAATCATATCATACTTTTTAGTATCACATAAGTTCAAACACAACAAAACAAATAATACATAAGTTAAAACATCTGACATCACAAATATAAAGGTATAAATTTACTCAAGAGATATAAAATTGACATATACACATGAATGAGTAAGAAAATCTTCAAAAATTATTTTAAATTTTAAGAAAATGCAAGTTTATAAACATTAATGGAGAAACCTTTGAATGTACTAATGAATTCTACTCACATCATAGTAATCTAGATTTTTTTTTATGTTATTTTTACAATTAGAAATTTACAAAGGAAGACATCTCAAGAAAGTTACTCAATTAGCAGACTTTTTGAGAATTTTTCCTTTATAACTATTTGATTACTTTTATATTTGGATTTTTTCGTTTTTACCTAAACAGACTTCTATACAAGTTTTCTCTCATAGTGTGGTTATTTTACCGAAATTTAACTGTTCATAAAAAACTGAAATTTAACTGTTCATAAGAAACCGAAATTTAACTGTTCAGCCGGCCCTGCAGTGTACCGACCCTGCAGTGTACCGACCCTAACTTCTCCCCTATGATACAACATGTCCGAATTCATCCATAGGCCTCGGCTCACAGGTGGGTTATTGATGCGTTTGGCATTACTCGAACACCTCACCCTTTAACAACACTCCCACATAGAAGTTGTCACCAATTGAACCTGTCTCCTCCTCTCTTGCGAACATCGTGCTACTACCGACAAAATATCGAGTCAAAACGATTTATAAAAATTGAATAAAATATTGAAACATTTAATAAAATAAAAGTGGATAAATCATTTTCAAATTTAGAATCCAAAATAATACCAATCGAAATGTCGAATAAAACCTAAACAAAATACGGCGATCCCAAAACACCAAACTGTCCAGATATCCAACTACTCGTCATGCTCACCTGCAAGGGGAAGAAAGAGGGGTGGTAACAGGGGAGTCACTCAGTGAGGTATGGGATGCTAAACCACAAACCACTGACTGAGTACATAGCACTACGACTATGTAGGCATAGCTCTAGTATGAAGAAAACATGGTACCTATTACACCACACAGAACAATCAATGCATCTAACGTATATAATACAACCAATGCGCTAATAGTACATAGCTACTCTTTGCACCCCGCATTTCCTCATAAGGATGTATAACTCTAGGCGACTAGTACAGTAGTCCATCTTCGTACTCCCACCCTCTACACGTCGGCGACTGATACAAACATCTTTGTACCCCCACAATTCACTGCTTGTCGGCGGCTTACACAAACGTCTCTGTGCACCCGCAATCACACTGCTCGTCGGCGGCTTACAAAAACGTCTTTGTGCACCCGCAATCCACACAAACAGAATCATAATTATATACATATATATAGCCGTTTTAACATCACTCAATCCACTCAACCGTTGAATCCTCTAACATCATATATCCGGTTTAACAAGCATAAAATAATAATAACCAACAAGACTCCCAACCAGACTCGATTCACGGAGACGAAACATGTTTTGAAACTAAACTTTCCATAATAGTAGTACTAAACTAGTTTGGGATTTAAACGGAGTAGCCCTCACCTTAGCCACTGGCTGTAATCATCAACGAAAGGTCAACATAAATCTCGCTCGAGAACTCGCCCAGAAACTCAACCGAAAATCTCGCTGGAAAATTATTTTATGACTGGTCGTCGAATAATTCAACAATTTGTCACATGCAAAGCACTGCTTTGACATGATGGGAAAAAAGAGAAGATGTTGAGTTTCTTATATAGGGGAAGGAAAGGGAGGCAGGTTTTCTAAACTTCCAATGTGGGACAAAGTAAGAAAAAAGAGTTATGGGTTTTTAATTAATGACTAGAGCAAATGTGCACCCTAGATCCACGGTCATTACAATTCTTCTCCACTTAACCGAAACTCGCCCCCGAATTCTAAAAGGAACCCAAAAAGAACTTCAACGGCTACGAAGGAAAGAAGAACACGAGCTGAAAAACAAGAAATCAAACACAAACTTGGTCTTCTCCTGCAAATAGAAAACAATAAAAAATGCTAACGATTAATAGGAGGATACTGGACAGAAGAGTGTCACATCTTTTTCTTTCAAAAACTCCCAGTCCCGAAACATTGAAAATCTGAAATCAAAGTCTCATAAATCGCCGTCCCGGGACGGAACCCGCTCTGATACCAAATTGTTACAACCGTCTCCTCCTCTCTTGAGAACGGTGTGCTACTACCGATAAAATATCGAATCAAACGAATTTATAAAAACCGAATAAAATATGAAACATTTAATAAAATAAAAGTGGATAAATAATTTTCAAATTTAGCATCCGAAATAATACCAATTAAAATGTAGAATAAAACCGAAATCAAAATACAGCAATCCCAAGACACCAAAGCGTCCAGATATCCAACTACTCGTCAAGCTCACCTGCAAGGGGAAGAAAGAGGGGTGAGTAACAGGGGAGTCACTCAGTGAGGAATGAGATACTAAACCGCAAACCACAAACCACTGACTCAGTACGTAGCACTACGACTATGTAGGCGTAGCTCTAGTATGAAGCAAACACGGTGCCAATTACACCACACATAACAATCAATGCATCTAACGCATATAATACAACCAATGCGCTAATAGTACATAGCTACTCTTTGCACCCCGCCTTTCCTCATAAGGATATATGTATAACTCCAGGTGACTAGTACAGTAGTCCATCTCTGTACTCCCACCCTCTGCGCATCGGTGAATGATACAAACGTTTTTGTACCCCCCACAATCTCACTACTTTTCGGCAGCTTACACAAACGTCTCTGTGCACCCGCAATCACACTGCTCGTCGGCGGCTTCCACAAACGTCTTTGTGCACCCGCAATCCACACAAACGGACTCATAATTATATACATATATATAGCCGTTTTAACATCACTCAATCCACTCAACCGTTGAATGCTCTAAAATCATATATCTGGTTTAACAAGCATAAAATAATAATAACAAACAAGACTCTCAACCAGACTCCATTCACGGAGACGAAACATGTTTTGAAACTAAACTTTCTATAATAGTAGTACTAAAATAGTTAAGGATTTAAATGGAGTATCCCTCACCTTAACCACTGGCTGGAATGATCAACGGAAGATGGTCAACTAAGTTAAACAGAAATCTTGCTCGAGAACTCGCCTAGAAACTCGACCGAAAATCTCGCCGGAAAATTATTTTATGAATGGTCGTCGAATAATTCAACAACTTGTCACACGCAAAGCACTGATTTGACTTGATGGGAAAAATAGAAGATGTTGAGTTTCTTATATAGGGGAAGGAAAAGGAGGAAGGTTTTCTAAACTTCCAATGTAGGACAAAGTAAGAAAAAATAGTTATGGGTTTTTAATTAATGACTAGAGCAAATGGGCCCCCTAGATCCACGGTCGTTACACATTGACAGTCGAATCTCAAAATAAAACATGTTTTCTCTTTGGAGCTCAACTCGACAACAATACCATGTGGCTACCACAACTCCGATTACACCTGCTCCTCAAACTCTCAACACCACACAATATAGAGCATTCTTTCTTGCAGACACAAATCACCATAATCGCACGGGGACATGGGTCAAGGTCAGTCCGCTTGTCCAACCCGAAATCGTCATGGTTTACTCCTTGATATTCCGGGTCGTGATGTGGAAGTTTAATTTAAAGACATTATCGACGACACACCAGAAGAATTAGAAGCAGACACTGGGGCACTGATGCTCCGACGTTCTTGTCTTGCTCCACGCCGTCACCAAGACTTCCCTCAGCGCAACAATCTATTTCATTCTCATTGTACTATTTAAGGCAAAGTATGCAAGCTCATTATCAACATTGGAAGTTGCCAGAATTTTATTTCTGCAGACGCCGTCAAAAAGCTGTCTCTCAAATACTAAGAACACCCAACTCTCTACAAACTTTCTGGGGTACAACAAAAAAACAACATACACGTGACTCGTCGCGCATTGGTTGCCTTCTCAATTGGAAATGCGTATCGTGATCAGATATACTGCAGTGTTTTCCCGATAGACGTTTGTCACTTACTTCTCGAACAACCATGGGAAATTGACCGCTAAGTACAACATGACGGGTTTCTGAATACAAATAGCTTTAAATTCAACAATTGAAGCTTCACACTCAAGCCTCTCTTTAGTATGACACTAGACCACCTTTACAGTTGAGAGAAATTCACTTTTTGGGCTATATTGTCTCCGCCACAGGACTTACTGTTGATCCAAACAAAATATCAGAAATTCAGTCTTGGCTAGATCCTCAAATAATCTCAGAAACACGGAGTTTTCATGGGCTCGCGTCTTTCTATCACCGTTTTGTACCACATTTTAGCTCCATAATGGCTCCTCTCACAAACTGTATTCGCGACGGTACATTCACTTGGACGCAGGAGGAAACAAACGCATTTCAGGTTATCAAAGAAAATTTGAGTTCTGCCCCAATTTTGGCTCTTCCTGACTTCACCTCAGTATTTGAACTCCATTGCAACACTTTCAAGACAGGAATCGGTGCAGTACTTAGTCAACATAACAGGCCCATTGCAGTTTTCAGTGAAATGATTTCAGGTGCTCGGTTCCGTTACATCACCTACGATATCGAGTACTATGCTATTGCCCAAGCAATCAAACATTGGAGACATTACATCTCCTCTATACCGACCACGACACAATAAAGCATCTCAGCACTCAAGATAAGGTTTCATCATGTCATACTTCTTGGACAGCTTACTTACAAAAATTTGCGTTTGTTATCAATCACACCTCCGGTGTTAGTAATCGTGTGGCAGATGCTGTCAGTCGCCGTCACTCTTTAGTCTCCGTTCTACATGTCTCGGCCCCTAAATGCTGCACTTTTTCAGATTTCTATCCAACAGACCCGTACTTTCGAAGAATTTAGACTGTTGTTACTGCTAGCTTGCCTAGACCGTACTCTCTCCATGATGGGTTCTTGTTCTGAGATAATCGGCTTTGCATTCCGGATTTTAGTATTCGGTTAGAACTCATTCTTGAGCTTCATAATGAAGGGCACATTGGGCATGATCGTACTTTAAATCTGAGTTATTCGTCTTATTTCTGACCAACGAAATGTTGAAATATTCGTTGAACGGTGCGTTACTTGCCAAAATTATAAGGGCCAAGCAACCAACCCGGTTTTAATCTTCCTTTACCAGATCCAACACAGCCATGGACTGATATTAGTATGGATTTCGTAATAGGCTTAACGAGAACTCAAAAGGGGTTCGATTCTATCTTTGTTGTCGTCGATCGTTTCTCCAAGATAGTTCACTTTATTCCCTGCAAACGAACAACTGATGCAGTCCAGGTCGCAACTTTGTTTTTTAGCGAGATATATCGTTTGCACGGATTTCCTTTATCAAATGTTTCTGATCGTGATTCGCGTTTTTCCTGGCCATTTCTGGAGGTCTTTGTGGAAACTTTTTGATATGAGTTCTGCCTATCATCTACAGACTGATGGCCAAACGGAGGTCGCAAACCGTTCCTTGGGAAATATATTGCGTTGCTTGGTGGGAACATCAATCAAAAATGGGATTCCAAGCTCCCGCAAGCAGAATTTTGTCACAACCATGCTGTCAACGGAAGCACTCGTTTTAGTCCTTTTCAGATCATTTATGGAGTTGTCCCTCGCACGCCTCCAGACCTTTCTACTTTACCGGATCGTCAGCGTCTACATGGTGGTGCTGAAGCCTTCATGGAACAACTTGCAGAGACTCATACGTAAACACAAGCAAACTTGGATACTGCAACGAAAAAAACAAGACAGCTGCTGATTCTCATCGTTGACGACTTGTCGGTGACCTTGTTTGGGCCGTTTTGATATGTGATCGCATGCCAGCCCATGCATATAAAAAACTTAATGCCAAGAAAATATGTCCACTTGAAGTTCTTGAATGTATCAACTGAAAATGCTTATCGTCTACGCCTCCCATCAGATATTACAATGTCAAACATTTTAAATGTCAAATATTTGTCCCGCTACTTCCCTGCTGATCTACCTTCTGATTCGCGGACGAAACCTCTCCACCTAGGGAATCCTGATGCAGCAACATCTTAGAATATTAAAGACAAATTTCCTTTTCGAATATTTCTTTTTACGTATGGTTTTAGGTTTTTCCATTTACTATTAAGTTAGTGATTTTTAATGACGGTTTAAGAGTTCTATATAAAGAACTCTCTTATGGCGTTTGTAACTCAAACTTTGAAAATTAATAAACTAGCTTTGCTTTATACCTTGAGAGACATTTGATTCAATTCATGTATTTCAAGAAGTCTTGAACAAGATTCGATTAAATTCATCTTTTCAAGTAGCAAGTCTCTTGTGATTTCAGTCGAAATCCCTAGATTGAGCTGAACTATTGTTCTTACCCTCCATCACTCTCCCATTAGGTTTGATCTTACCATGGTTTTTTAGAGAACATATGTACTCCTAAACCTGAAGCTATAGAATATAGGCAATTTGGAATGTTTCTATCAAAGTGACCCATAAAGGAACTGTAGTTATCTCAGGTAGGGGTAAAGAATGTGTGGGAGTCCAAGGAACAGCAAAACATAATGCAACCATCAAGATACCATAACCTTCGTTCTAACACCCAATTTAGTTGATTTGTCTGGAATATGAAATAGGAATGAGAAATCTCCTAACTTACGAGAGAAAATCTTACAGTTGTTACCCTAAATTCAGTTGGCCATTGCATGAACAGACCTCCCGATGGCAAAACAACATCGAGAAAATTGTACAATGGCATATTTTTTTTATTCTCAAGCCCAAACATGATTTGGAATTTCAAACATTTGGATCCATATTTGCTGTCCACGTAAACCACAATTGCCCGTTCTATTTTATCTCCAGTGGAAGAATGTCGGAAGCTGGCTTGCTCTGGTTCTTTGAAAAATCACAATATAAAAGATTTAGTCTCGTTTGGAAAGATCTGAACTTTTAACAGATTTCTCTGTTTGAAACCGCAAAAAAAAACTAATTATTTTTTTTACTTAGTTACTTTTTCAAGATGAGATCTTGGATCTATTATAAAAAAAATACTAACAAAAAGACACTGGTTTTAATGTGTGTGGGTGAATCTCATATATTGAGACATCAAAAAAGTTTTAAAACGGAGAACTCTCTTAAAATATCCACATATATCACCATCTTATTAGCTACTCGACTCACATGTTAACGAGGCGTGACAATGTTGATATACCAAGAATGTTGGTCTAACGAAAGTCTATGTTGTCGGATGTTGTTATAGTTGTCCACGCACATTGGTGAAAATCTTGTATTTAGATTTTGATATGACTTCGATCTTGGTTTTGCAGCTATAACTTTAGTCTTAGATAATACAAATGCAACCGATTCTTAGCTGACATAGCTGGTAGTTTGACAAATATATCTAACCATACTCGTCGTCACTACAAATGGTTTTAACCCATCATAAAATGAAGCAAGAATGTGAACTCAAAGAGAGAAAATACAATTAACTTAACTTTATGGTTTTCTTGAAGAAGTAACTAAGTTAAAAATAATTAGATTTTCTGGTTTCAAGGAGAGAAATTTTGTAAACCGCATAATTTTAAAAATGAAACAAAAACATAAACATCTTGATACGCCCTGAATTGGAGGATCACTCTAAGATTGGTGGATTGGATAAGCCTTGCACCGAATGAGCTAGAAAACACAAACGATCAAGGGATATGGATTGAAAGGTGACACAAGAGGTGCGGAGAGTCTTTTGGAACTACCAACTTCTAAGTCCGAAGATATGACACACTCCGACGACTCAAAAAATAAGATGTTCAATGAAGAAAAAATGATTCAACAAGTTAAAAGGGAAGATTTGTAATTAAAAGTTGAATGATTTGAATTAATACAAAGCAAGCTTTTATATAATAGGCATAGAATACAAAAGGTTGGAATACAAAAGGACTAATCAAACATAGAAACTAACAAACTCTTAAACATAGAAGACTTGACCAGAAATGATGACTTGACCTAAGTTGGAAGGTTTGGAACGAATGAATCCTCTGCTGGTCGAGTCCTTTCGCATGGTCGACGGTCAAAGAAGTGTCGTCAGATTGATATATTATTCGACCATGAATTGTAGATTCTTGTAGGGTCTTTCTTGAATAATATCAAACACTGATTTCTTAATTAGAACAATGCCTCCATATTTTGTATCAAGCCCATTAGTTTCTCTCGTTCTAGAACTTCATGGATCAAACCGATAAGGCCCATAAACAACCCATTAAGCCAAGCTATGATCAGTTGCCTAGCCGGTTCGTACTTAATTTTCATACCTTGGTCAATGATTCTGGTCATGTTCGCATCATCCCCTCCTCCTTTAATAGGATTTGTCCTCAAATCCTGACTTTCTAGGATGAATGAAACGATAGGTTTTGCTCAGCCAAGGTGTTTCTACTGTTCTTGTGCACACACGCCCCTATTCCAGGATCAAATATGAAGTGTTGTAGACCCTCTTCAGGCCTTAGTAGCTCCACTGGATCGTGCTCCTTGCAAATAAATGGTTGAACCAGTTCATCACATGATAAAGAACCGAGAATATCACCTAAAGCATAAGCGGTTGTGAGATCTTTTTCATGATCAGATTTTAGTCCACTGTCAACCAAATTTTCAGCCACCTTTTGGACATCCAAGAGAAAACTTAAATCCTCTGGTTCTTCCTTTTGATGCAGCTGGTCGTCCATAGATTCTGCTCGGACATAAACAGTCGATAGCTCCAGTGCGATATCTTTGGCCTCTTGATCTTCTTCCAACACTGAAGATGGACGTGGATTTGTGATCCTTTGATGGATCTTAGCCTTGAAACTCTCCAGAAATCTTTCAAAACCCTTATTTATCTTCTCTTTAATTCTGGCCGATGGAGTTTCTACAACTTGTTTCGATTGTGGCTTTTTGACTGCCTTCTTTGGTTTGCTCGGTTTAACTCTATTTGAACCAGAATCAAGAAAGATTCGTGTACCTTCTTTGATGAGTGGTTTCTTCCATTTGTCTCTCTCAGGTCGTGACTTCTTGGCTTCCTCCACTTTGTCACGCTCATATTGTGCTATCATCTCGGTTGTACGTTTGTTGTACTTCCATTCTCGCAACTTTTCTTCTTGTGCTTTGCGTGCTGCCTTTTCTTCATGTTTGATCAGTAGTCCAAACACATGTGATCTCTTAGAAGATGAAGAGTTAAGAATGGTTGGCTTCTCTTCATGGTTTCTCTTCAGTAGTCCAAAAGACACAGATGATCTCTTAGAAGATGAAGAGTTACGAATGTCTGGTTGTGATGAACTCCATACCTCAGAGTGGCTCTGATATCACATGATACGCCCTGAATTGGAAGAATACTCCAAGGTTGATGGATTGGATAAGCCTTGCACCGAATGAAGTAGAAAGCACAAACGATCAAGGGATATGGATCGAAAGGTGACACAAGAGGTGCAGAGAGTCTCTTGATACTACCAACTTCTAAGTCCGAAGATATGACACACTCCAACGACTTAAAAGATAAGATGTTCAATGAAGAAAAAATGATTCAACAAGTTAAAAGGAAAGGTTTTTTATTAAAAAGTTGAATGATTTGAATTAATACAAAGCAAGCCTTTATATAATAGGCATAGAATAAAAAAGGTTGGAATACAAAAGGAATAATCAAACATAAAAACTAACAAACTCTTAAACATAGAAGACTTGACCAGAAATGATGACTTGACCGAAGTTGGAAGGTTTGGAACGAATGACTCTTCGGCTGGTCGAGTCCTTTCGCAAAGTCGACGGTCAAAGAATTGTCGTCAGATTGATATATTATTCGGCCATGAATTGTAGATTCTTGTAGGGCATTTCTTGAATAATATCAAACACAGATTTCTTAATTAGAACAAGGCCTCCATATTTTGTATCAAGCTCATTAGCTTCTCTCGTTCTAGCACTTCATGGATCAAACCGATAAGGCCCATAAAAAGCCCATTAAGCCAAGCTATGATCAGTTGCCTAGCCGGTTCGTACTTAATTTTCATACCTTGGTCAATGATTCTGGCCAGGGTCGCATCACTTTTGTTTAAGCTATTTTAATCTCCAAGTTTTAAAAATGCCCATTTTAAACCTCATCTTTGGTTGACCAAGCCATTTCAGATACACAAAAAGTTAACTGTTAAATTGATTTAACATTGACTGTTTAGGTATCTACAACAGACTGGTCAACAAAAGTTGAAGTTTAAATTGGAAAACTTTTAAAAATTTGGAGATTAAAATTGCTTAAACAAAAGTTGGAGGTTATTTTGGCTTCTTGTGTAAGTTGAGAGCTTTTTGGCTGTTTTCTCCATTTACAATGCAAAAATATAGAGAATTTTATGAGAAACCAGGAAGAGTGTAATTGTGGAAGCTAAAAACCAACATGTCCTAATCTCTCTAAGGAAGTTGAAGCAAATCCAACTACTAAATGTTACAAACTATTAATAAATAGTGATCGGTTTGTGCTGCATGGGAAATATGCTTTACTTGTAATTTGATTTAAATAAATTGTAAGCTCTTGTGTAGAGTGTTTTTGGTTTGTATTTGGAAGTGATGTGTGTGATAATTATGTTAGCTTTTAAAAATGTTTTGCGCAAGAAGGTGATTGCAGGAGGTCTATCGGAGGAAGAACTATATGTGATGTGAGTGAGTTTGTATGATTATAAAGGTGATTTATAGTATACACTACTAGTGAATTTAATATGTGAGAACAATCTGAAAATTGGGGAAGAAGTGTTCAAATAACATATTTTAAAAACTTTGTGGGATTTCAAGGATGCTCGTGTTGCTGGCCTGTTTAAGGGTTTACTAGGTAGAGAAATGGTAAGCGACACAAGACTAGAGAATAACAAAGTAACTAGTGAGATCGAAATGTTTAGGGTTGAGAGATCAAGGTCGATAGCAATGCGGGTGTGTATGATCGTGAATTTTTCCATGCGCTAGGTTACTCTATTCTCCTTTGTATAGCCCTTCTTGGTTGTTCATGTTCTCTGATATTACCTCCTTCTCATCAGATGGTTACAGATTCCTCGAGATTTTCCTTGACTTATTCGAGGTCGAGCATGTAATCTTCTATTGTACTCAAGCTCGGTCTTCGGCCCATTCTCTCTTCTTGCAGCCCATATTTTTCTGGATCGACTCGAATGCTTAATTTTTGTTCCCATTACATTTGTCTAGCTAGGTTGAGTTTGACTATCAAAGCCTCGTACTCTGTTTCATTATTAGTTCCTTTGAAGTTGCATCTTATGGCGCTTGATGATGTGTATCTTATTGGGGAGGTGATTACTATGCTTACCCCTTCTCCTCTAACATTGCTAAATCCGCCTACGTTGATTTTCCATTCCCTCGCTTAGTTGTTATCTTCATGGGTGTAAACTTCCTACTCCGCTGCAAGGAGCATGGCTAGGGAGAATTCAGCCACGAAATCAGCTAGTACTTATGACTTGACGGTTGTGGAGTATGAAAATTACATCGTATTCCCCGAGTTATACTACCCATTGGCTAATCCGCATGATACCTCCGGTTTATGGAGTATTGCTTTGATAGATAGATATGTTACCACGACAATCGGATGAGACTGGAAATAGGGGTGTAGTTTCCTGGCTGCTATGACCAGAGCCAAAGCCAGATTTTTGAGATGACTATATCATGTTTCTGCGTCGAGGAGTGAATTTCTGACATCGTACACAAGATATTGCTTGATTTCTTCTTCTCGCATCAGTATTGACAAGTAGAGCAGCAGTATTTCTCCGTCCTTGCGTTTTGATAGCAAAGAAGGCGTAGTGAGGTACTCCTTTAAATTGATGAGGGTTTCTCTACATTTCCCAGCCCAGTTGAAGCCTTTTTTATTCTTAAGGGCTTCGAATAAAGCATGATATTTATCTGATAATCGTGAAATGAACCTGATCAAGGCTGCCACTCTTCATGTCATCTTTTTCACCTCTCTCATGTTTGTGGTAAAAGAATCATGTGGATAGCCCTTATTCGTTATGGGTTAGCTACAATACCATGAAGAGTGATTAAGTATCCTAGGAATTTCCCAAAACTTACTCTGAAAGAACATTTGGAGGGATAGAATTTCATGTTGTAATTCCTCAAGGTTGAGAATGCTTGATGTATGTGGGTTTATGGTCTTCTTCTTCCAGCGATTTGACAAACATATCTATATAGACTTCCATGGTCTGGCCGATCTGTTCTGCAAACATCATGTCTACCAGTTTTTAGATAAGTGGATCGGATCTTCCTCAAGCCGAAAGATATAACCTTGTACCAATAGATTCCCATTGACTTCATGAAGGAATTTTTCTCATGGTCGTCTTGGTGCACGTGTATCTAGTTATACCCGGAGAAGGCATCCTTGGAGCTCATCATTTGGTGTCTTGATGTTGCATCGACTAGCTTATCGATATGAGGCAAGGTATAGGGATCATTTGGGCAGGACTTGTTGAGACCGGTAAAATCTATGCAGACTTTCCATTTTCTTTTTTTTTTTATTATTACATACCACGACGAATTTTGCCAAAATTATGGGTATTATACTTCTCTTACGGTTTCTAGTAGGTTTCTGACCTCGCTGTTGATGATGGTGTTCCGCTCTTGGGCAAAATTCCTTATTTTCTGCCTTACGTGTTAATGTTGAGGGTTGATTTGCAGCTTATGCATTATCACCTCTGTGTCTATTCCGGACATGTCCACATGGGAACAGGTGAAACAATCAGAGTTTGATCGAAGAAAATCTATCAATCTCTGTCTCAGATCCATCATCATCTTGGATCTGATCTTAAGGTTCATGCTGGAATCTCCTTCGATCAAAGGCACCTCATCGAGTTTTTAACCTTTGGATCCTCTGCGTGTGGAACTGTAATTGCTATAAGATTGTGGTATTTCCTTTTAAGGTTGTTTGGTAGCAGGAGTGGAAATTTTCTTCGTCTCCTTTTATTTCCTTATTGCCACATGGGGTAGGAAACTTGACAATTTAATGAAGACTGGAGGGCACAGCTATCATATCATGGATCAAGGGGTGCCCCATGATCATGTTATAGGAGGAGGCGCAGTCGATTACTAGAAAATTTATAGACATGTTTACTCCTTATGCATAGGCGGAAGTGTGACATATATTGTTTGTTTGACCTCATCGCTGAACGCTACAAGTGTCGTGATTTCCAAATTAGGGCATTCTTTTCATGTCCAATATCGTTGTAGGCATATAGGAAATTATATTAGTGGAGCTTCCGTTGTCCACTAGTATCCTCTTCACCAAATAATCTGTCGCCGTTAAAGATATGACCATGGCGTTGTGATGGGGAGCCATAGTCCTTTCTTGCTAATCTAATGTGAAGGTTATCACGTCGACTCCTAGGATCGTATGATTCATATCTTTGGCTTTAAGGCTGTTCCTAGGACTCCCGGTGATTTTTGTGGAAGATGCATGCATGATGCCCCTAACTTTGCAGCCACTGTATCTTATGTTGATCACCCTAACATGTCACGATGGTGAGGCAGAAGTAATTCTTGCTAGTTGATTGTTCTCCTCTTTGTTGTTGAGGAGGTTTTTGGCTTTGTCGAAGAGGAATTCCCAGAGGTATCCTTTCTTTAATAGATATTGTCTTCCATCTTCAATGGGAGGAAATTATTTTCTTTAATAGCTATTGTCTTTCACCCTAACATGTCACGATGGTGACGGTGAAGTAATTATTGCTAGTTGATTGTTCTCCTCTTTGTTGTTGAAGAGGTTTTTGGCTTTGTCGGAGAGGAAATCCCAGAGGTATCCTTTCTTTAATAGCTATTGTCTTCCATAATAAATGGGAGGAAATCTTCTTTTTATGAATGTGGTCATAATAGAATCATTTGTATTACATAATGCTTTTGAATCTTTCATCTTCTGAGGTCACTTGGCTTGGGGGCCCACCTGCCTCAGAACAATGACAAATTTTGGCTTCAAGATGGAGAGATTGGAGATGTCTGGCTACGTTGACACTGTCATTTATTTGGCTTTGTATATTGGCTGAGTGTGATATCTACCATGATTCTTTCATCCTACTTCTTTTCATGAATTTTGATAGAATTTAACGTCCTTCTCACTTTTCTCATTTCTTATAACTTAGGATCCCTGCTTTTGGGAATTCTTGGACCGATATGTTGACTCATCCTCTCATTTTACTTGTGCACATGCTCAATAAAATAGATGATCCATGGTTATGCAATGATATTCAGTTATCTCCTTGTACAGATCACTGTCGGGCAACATGCCTCTCTTGAAGGTGGATATGGCTGTTGAGGCATTATATCCTTGGACGGATACTTTTTCATGGTTGAAGCATGCTATGTAGCTACGCAGAGGTTCAGCTCGGTCTCAAAGGATCTCATACAAATCGTCGGTAGTCTTTTCTAGGTTCATGTTGCTCACAAAGTGTTCTACGAACTCTTCGGTTAGAGCTGTGGAGGAGTGTATCGATCCATTGGGAAAGTTTATGTACCAATGCAAGGTGGGTCTGGTGAGAGCCGAGCCAAAGCCCTTTCACATGGTAGCTTCATGTATTTCTTTATAAATGGTTATAGTAAGCATATGTTGCTTGTACTGACCCATGTGATTGTCTGGATCACTGATTCTGTCTTACATTCTCATAGTTTGGAAAGAGAACTTCCTTGCCATCTTGAGAAAGGCGATCTCATCCGCGAAAGGAGTTTACACAAAGAAATAATGAGCACTTCTCATGATTGGAGGAGCAACACCAGGATGTCATTTCAGAAGGGACCAAACTGCTTTAAATTTCTTAAAGAAGACTCCCAGGTAAGCCGTTTTTGCCATTTTCTTGATTGCAGCTGCGTCCTACATCTCAATGTATGTATCCCTTTAGGAGCATCTTCGTCTTCAGTTGGGTTAACACAACTTATATTTACGACACTCGTTCCTTCATTTGGTTCTCTATTCAGTGGTGGAGCCCGTTGACTCGTGTTATCTCCTCCAGCCAAAGTGTCTAGGAATTGCATGAGTCGGACGCGGATCCGGAAACTGCGCCATTTCTTTCCCATAGTGTTAAGTGTTAAGTTTTCCTCTTAGAGAACAAATTTATCAACTTTGAGTTGTGATAGCTTATGTACACTCAGCTCTAATTGCTTAGAATATTCTTTGGTACTTTCTTTCAAGGTTTGGATCTTTGAGATGACTTAGGAATTATTCACGGGGGTGTTGTTACTTTATTAGGAAGAATTCATCTCAACGATTTACCTCTGAAAGGATTCAAAATGAGCTCGTAAGTTGATGTCTATCATGGTGGCCAAGGGTTTCTCATGTTCTCTTTCGGTCATCATGACGCAGTTCTGGTGATTTCCCTCGTTCTAGCGCCAAACGGTTATGATAAAATAAAGCATGATCTTTCTGATACTACAAAACTAGGAAGTTGTGAAGTAAAGCAAGAAGAGTAAAACAAAAGTAAATGTTCAATAGAATATGAATACAACATATAGGTCCATAGCTTTAGTTGCATGTCTCTATAGTTGATGTATGGAATAGTCAATCCCCATATATTAGGGTTATGGAGTCCTTTTTATAGGTCTTGTACACAAAATCTAGGTTAGATCGATCTTTCTGTATCCTAAAATATGAAAAGATTTCCATTTCACCTGGAGGTAGGAGGAAAACGCGACCCGTATGTAGGAGCAAAACCCGACCGGAATGTAGGAGGAAAACGTGACCGGAGGTCGAAAGTCGTTTAAGCAGGAGTAGAAAGTTGGTTTCATGCTCTATGCATGAGGAATGATTTCTTGGATTGATTCTTCCCAACATAAATCATCATGATTATGGACATCAAGTAAACACCACAGTAAAAAAACTTTTGAGCTATGTATTTTAACATCAAAATAGAGGTTGACTGGCGTACTGTGCGTATATTTGTTGTCACTTTTATAAATATTAAAACATATACAATTAGTCATGAAAAAAAATCTATTTGTAAATAAAAGCCTTGCCCGCTCGTGTGAGTGTTTTTCACTTTTATATACATTGATAATATTTTAAATGTTTAGTGGTTAATATTTTAAACATTTACCATATGTTTAAATGTTAAATATAACTAGGAGGTTTCATGCGCCATGCGCAGTATTATTTAGTTTAATAAATTTTAATTTATATTTTCAAATTTAGTTAAATTTATTTATTAAATTTTCAGTTAAAATAAATTAAAATAATAACAACTAATGTACTAATTAATTTAGTGGATTAAACACATTCGTTGAACGCACATATTTTATGTCGATTATAGAAGACATTTAAAAAAAAAACATGATTAGTTGTTTTTACGTGGAGTTAAAGTGAAATTCAGAAATTTAATTATTTATGATATAAATATAAATATTTTTAAAAAAATATTTTTAAATTATAAAGTTGATGTAGAACTCTTTATATATTTATATTTATTATTAATTAAAAAAATACTAATGATAATACACACAAATTCTTACCAAAAATGTAAACTTAATAAATGACATTACTAAAAATGTAAAGTTCATTAATGATATTGTATATGTCATAATAAGTTGAGAGACATGTCACATTTTATACTAAGTCATATCATCATTTTTCTTTCAAAAGCAATGTGGTAATGACACATGGCAAAATCATTTCTCAAATAATGTCTAGGGAACTTGTTAAACACTATAATTAAATAGTTTACATGATGTAGATCAAATATAGACCCTTGTGCCCATGATAAACCTTCGACAAATATTGACCTATTGATATGTTTGAGTAATATTTCCTTTAACATGAAATCATTTTCCAATTGTAGTACTATTTCAAATATTTTGATTAGATATAATTGGAGAGATTGAAATATATTATAAAAGTAATATTCGGTCATAACAATCCCATTTTGTTCTATAAGTAATTCAAAGATATTAAATTTTAGCATAGATAGATTTTATTGTTAAAAATAATTAATAGTAACTGTTATGGTTAAACATATCTTTTAGGAATATTCAAAAGATACACTCATAGATAGATTTTATTGTTAAAATAATTAACAGTAATTGTAATGGTCAAACATATATTTTAGGAATGTTCAAAAAATACACATAGTTATTCCTTACCAAATTCTTTTATTTGGCATAAAAATGGTTTAGTCGGTATGATACGGTTTGGTTTAAAAAAATCAAACAATGCATAAAATTGGTATCACATATTAGCAGGCATGATACAGACAAAGAAATACCAATATAAGATTGACATCGTATATGATAAAAAGGACAACACTTATTTACCAAGCAAACGGAAAAAAAAATCGTTAGTACAAAATTAAATATAATAACGATTGAAAGAAAGAAAAACCGTTTTAACGATTATGTTAACAAATAAAATATATATTTTTAACTGATTTGAGTTATTGTCATATGTTTAATGTAATATTATAAAATCTGCTGAATTATTGTGGTTAGCATTTAAATATATGCTGTCAAATTATTATTGTAATAAAAGTAATGAAGTAGTTAGAGTAAATGAAGTAGTTAGGGTGAATAAAAATGGATGTTAAAGTTGTGAATAAACACTTAAAGTACTGGTTAACATCTTAATAATTTTTGTCGAATCATTATGGTAATAAAATTAATGAAGTAGTTAGGATGAGTGAAAAAAATGAATGTAACAGTTGTAACAAACACTTAAATTAGTGGTTAACATCTAAATAAATCTTGTCAAATTTTATGGTAATCTATATTATAATGAGAGAGTTTACTCTCTCTCCTACCGCCACGTCAGTGGTAAGTGGGTCCCACGCAACTTTTTTTTTAAATGATGTATTGCATGCTATGAGATTTGAACCCTTCACCTCAATGTTTATTTGATTGACATAACCAACTGAACTACATAAGATTTTGTAAACTAGAAACCAAATTTTATATAATAATATTACAGTTTTGTCTTTTCTAAGGGTGTCCATGATACCATGCGAGTGAATCCAAAACACGAGGAAGGTCGGGTGGTGATTGTAGGGTCAGTAAACAATGATTCGGAGACTTTGGAAAAATTAACGAACCGATCGTCAGATGGGATGGGATCCACGGACCGAGAGCGCGGACATGGACAACCTATTAACCGTGGGCGGTCGGGACGTTACATTATTATTTCATGTCAACAAGCAAATTAAAGATTTCATATCTACATATAAATTAGAATTTTTCATTAAATAGTACAGAAAGTTTTAGGGATTAAACTTCCTGATCGTCAAACTATCTTATGTACATAACTTAATGTCGTAATCTTCCTAATTTTTATTCGGCTTTCTAATGAAAATTACAATTCACTTGAAGACATAACAAAACGGGAGTGAACTCAATGGAAGTAATGACTTCAATATTGCAATACGCAAAAAAACAAAGATTTAGATAAGATACGAACAACAAAATCTCATACACACTTAAAGCATAAGAAAATAGATCCGGCTCTGCGCTTGCACGGGGACTATATTTCTAGTAATATTAATGAAGTAGTTAATGTGAGTGAAAAAAAGAATGTAAAAGTAGTAATAAACACACATAAAAACAGGTAAGTTATTTTTGTACTTCTGTGCTAATAGAATAAATATATTTGTTTTGTAACAAAATACTTCTCTAAAATATTTGATTGTGAATTATTCTTGTGCAGTAGTATTCTACTTATATTTTTTGGATTATTGTAATTTGTAACTTTGTAAGGTACCATAAAACATCAACTTTATATGTTTTCTTATATCAATATTGCCAAAGACCAAATAAGTTATGATGTCTAAGTTATGTAAGTTATAGTAATGTTAAATTGCAAATTATAACCAAAAAAAACAAGTTAGAGTGATAATACACGAATTTATATCAAAATTTCAAACATAACAGTTTCAAGATAACACTTCATATAAATTCATCATAATAAAAGTTCATGTTCATAAGCTCATCATAGCAAAAAAAAAAAAGAGAATGACTAGAATAGCATAGAAAAATTGAAATATTACTAGAATAGCATACATTTTCTAAAAATTACTAGAATATTTTTTGACCCTAGTAAATTACAATAAACACTCTTCTTTAGTTTGCTTATTTTTAATTAAGAATGTCGTGTCAGCAACCGTTTTTCACGTCACCTTAACCGTATTCCACCTCACCTTATACGTATTTCATGTCATTAATTTTTTTACTCTTACCAATACATTCATTAATTTGTTCAAAACAAGAAAAAAAAACAACTCCCCATTCCCTCTTCCGAAGTCGAATTCTTCAAACCCTAGAGAGAGTTTTTCATTGTGTCGTCGTTCTCTTCTCCGTGAACTCGTCTTCTCCAGTCTAGCATTTTCTCTAAAAACGGTCGAGAAGAAATATCGTCATCGACTTCTTGGAAATCATCTACTCTGAAAAAGTCAGATTCGCAAAAGTCTTCTTTGGTAAGTTTCGACTGAGTTTGATCTATACTGTGATTGACTTTGATATATGTTGCGACTGAGTTTGATTCAAGTTGTGACTTCATAGTGTGATTTTAGTTGTGGCTGAGTTTGACATATATCGTGGATGAGTTAGATATATATTGTGGCTGAGTGGTTTAAATTGTGGTTGAGTTTGATTTATCTTGTTGCTGATTTGGTATATATATCGGCTGAGTTATCTATCTTTTTTTAGCTGAGTATTTGATTATGGTTGTGGCTGATTTATTTTTCCGTTTTAGGTTTAGTTAGTTGTATATTCGGTTGAATTATATATGTCTTCTTATGATCAGATGGATGTTTCTGAAGATCAAACACGAGATTACCCTCCAAGACTGTATCCTGAAGGGGCTCTAATCTTGAAAAAAAAGAGATCAATCACAATTTCTATATGGGAGACTTCCCTATGATTAGAGAAGCATTAGGTAAGGATGTGTGGGATGAGGTGGAGAAGTTTCCGGTTGGAATCATTGCTAAGCTAGATGATAGCCCAAGTGTGTGGTCTGGTAAGACTGTACATTATCTACTTTGTAGACAGTTGCGTGTTGCAAAAAAGAAGATTTGGAGTCTCGTTGTGGATGAACCCTGTGAGAATGGCTTAATTGCGGAAGTAATACAAAGAAGAATATACTAGTTAGACAGATGATCAAACATAGAAGGAGTTTGTGATTTGAGAGAGAGAATGAGAATGGGGAAGAACATGTTTTTTTTTTTATTTGTATCTCTGGTATGTGTTACAACCCCTCTATTTATACACAGGTGAAGTCCTTCAAAAGCTCCAGACATGATGATGAAAGGTGAGTTGGTGAAGTTGGTGAAGTAGGTGCAGTAGGTGAAGTAGGTGAGGTTGGTGTAGTTGGTGGTCGCAGAACGCCAATCGATCGATGCAGTTTTGCCCTAAAACTGCATCGATCGATGCAAGGCAATATGAGATTTGGAGTTTTAGTTCCATCGATCGATTGTATTGTACAATCGATCGATTACTTTAGCACGTTTCATTCGCAGAGTTGCCATCGATCGATGGGGTTTTGTGGCAGAAACCCATCGATCGATTGGGCTTCTTTTCTTCATGTTTCTCTTCAACACTCCCCCTCAAGCTTGACCATACGAAACAAGTCAAGCTTGGAAGTCATGAAGCATTCCCTCATTAAAAACTTAGCCAGGTAAAACCTCATGGGATAAAACCCCAGCCAAGGAAAAAGAGTAGAATACTTCATGAAGGGGAGACTTAATGAGATGGGAGTTCCATGAGTCCAAGCTTTGAATGAATGAACTCACAGACTTTTTGGTTTGCAGCTTTGGTGAAGATATCTGCTAGTTGTTCCTCACTTCGTGTATAACATGGCAAGATGATCTGTTGCTCCACGGCTTGTCTAACTTTGTGACAATCCACTTCAATATGTTTAGTCCGCTCATGGAACACATTGTTGGAAGCTATGTGGATAGCCGCCTGATTATCACAATGCATGGTTATGGGAGTGGTTTGCTCAATTCCCACATCCATTAGTAGGTTCTTTATCCAAATCAGTTCGCTAGTGAGCTTCCTCATTGCCCTATATTCCGCTTCAGCACTGGAACATGCGACTATCTTCTGCTTCTTGCTCTTCCAAGTGACTAGATTACCTCCAATGAATGTGCAGTATCCTGTAGTAGACCTCCTGTCCTTTCTGTCTCCAGCCCAGTCTGCATCACAATACCCAACGATCTCAGTGCTATTGTTGCAGCCTAGCCAAACTCCTTGCCCTGGTGCCTCTCTAAGATATCTTAGAATCCTTTCCACCATGTTCCAGTGATACATTTTTGGTGCTTGCATATGCTGACTGACTTGGTTCACAGCAAAACACACATCCGGCCTTGTGATGGTTAGATAGATTAGCTTCCCCACCATTCTTCTATAGTGTTTTGGGTCTTCATATGGCTTATCTTCTATCTCCCCCTCACGCATTACTTTGTAGCCTTCTTCTAATGGTGTTTTGGCTGTTCTTCCTCCTAGATTACCAGCTTCTTTAAGTATGTCAAGCGTGTACTTTCTTTGGGACATGAACAGACCCTCATTGGATCTACACATCTCAATGCCCAAGAAATACTTTAGCTCTCCTAAATCTTTGATGTCAAAGCTTGCCTTGAGGAACTCTTTGGTTGATGCAATCCCTTTCTTATCATTGCCGGTGATGATGAGGTCGTCTACATAGATCAGTATGGCAATGATTCCTTGATTGCTGGTGAGGGTGAAAAGAGTATGATCAGCTTCAGACTTTGTAAATCCTTTTCCATTCAAGGTTGTGCTTAGCTTATGGTACCAAGCTCTTGGAGATTGCTTCAACCCGTAGATAGCTTTCCTTAGTCTTAGAACATTTCCAGGTTTTACCATGCCTTCCATACCAGGTGGTGGTCTCATATACACTTCATCTTCAAGCTCTCCTTGTAGAAACGCATTCTTGACATCCATTTGCCAAAGATCCCATTCTAGGTTTACGGCAATGGACAAGAGAATCCTGATGGTATGAAGTTTTGCTACTGGTGCAAATGTCTCAAGGTAGTCTTCTCCATATACTTGTGTATAGCCTCTTGCCACAAGCAGTGTCTTCTTCCTCTCTGGCTTCCCATTTGCTAAGTATTTGATGGTGAACAGCAACATGCTTGTCACGGCTTTCTTGTCATTGGGAAGTTCACACTCAAACCAGGTTTCATTTTTGATCATGGCGCCAATTTCATCTTCCACTGATTTCCTCCACTCATCTATCTTCATAGCTTCTTCATAGTTTCTTGGAATAAATTCTTGATCCACACTAGTCATGAAGGCTTGGTGGCTGGCAGGAAACTCTACTAAGGAACATGGAGTTTGTGAATGGTGTGCCACGGCTTGTGAGTTGAAGTACACTCTTGTATGTCGGATCCTAGTGCTTCTTCTTAGTGGTTGGATAGTTTCCTCAGTTGTTGTAGCTCCATCATCCGCTGGTTGATCTTCATTGTCTCTTGATTCTTCTGGTTGCTCTTCTTGATCATGAGTAGCTGTGTTGTCCGGCTGCGACTCAGTTTGATTCCCCCCCTCAGGATCAAGAGGAGCGTCCTCTGTACCTTCATTAAAAGTTCCCTCCTGGTCCATTTCTCCGGTTGGGTCTTGGCGGGTTGATGGAGGTTGAACTGCAGCTTCTCTTCTCGGTATTGTAATGCCAATGTTTTCCATGACTCTTCTTAAATTCTCAGCTCTGTCTGAGGCAGATTGCGACAAGTCTTTCACTTCATCCCAGCTTTTTTCTTCATAGTAACCTTTTGACTCAACAAACTTCACATCTCTGGATACTAAGACCCTCCTGGTCTCCGGTACATAGCATTTGTATCCTTTTTGTTGAGGTGAATAGCCAATAAACATGGCTCTGGTGCTCTTTGGTTCCAGCTTGTTCCTTTGCTCTCCTGGTATCAACACAAAGCACACGCAACCAAATACCCGAAGGTGATCTATAGATGGATTTCTCTTGTTTAATACCTCATGTGGCGACTGATCCTGCAATACCTTGGTTGGTATTTTGTTGATCAGATAGCAGGCAGTCATCACGGCATCTCCCCAAAACATTTTTGGTACGTTCATGTGGAACATCATGCTTCTGGCTACTTCCATAAGGTGCCGGTTCTTCCTTTCGGCCACACCATTTTGTTGAGGAGTATATGGGCAGCTTGTTTGATGAATTATTCCGTGCTTGGATAGGTAATGATTAAATGCATTGCTTGTATATTCCCCACCATTATCTGATCTCAAAATCTTTATCTTTGCATTGTAATGGTTAGAGACATGATTTTGGAAGTTTATGAATGCATCTAATACCCTATCCTTTGATTTAAGTAGAGTGATCCATGTGTATTTAGTTTTCTCATCTATAAATGTCACAAAATACTTATGGAGTTCTCTAGATGTGCAAGGTGCAGTCCATACATCAGAGTGGATTAAATCAAATGCACATTCATAGATAGTACTAGACTTAGGAAACACAGTTCTGCAATGTTTTCCTAGAATACAAGCTTCACACACTTTTTGAAAGGAAATACTAGGTAGCATGATGTTCAAGGCACGAGAATGAGGATGTCCTAATCTAGCATGCCACATGATATCTTTAGGGAGGTTAAAACAAGAACTTAAAGCAATAGATAAATCGGTTGTTGGCATAGTGTCTTCAAGTAAGTACAAGTCTCCTTTGGTTACACCTTTGCCAAGTAACCTACTAGTTTCAATATCCTGAAAATAGACATCATTAGGCGTGAAGGTAACATTGCAATTTAAGTCAGTAGCCACTCTTTTTACAGATAACAAATTGGATGTGAAATTAGGCATATAGAAAGCTTTGGAATCTTTTTCAAATATCCTAAGTTCACCAATCCCTTTAATTGGCACCATCTCGCCATTAGCTATAAGGACATTTCCTAGTGATGGAACAATATTTTTAATCAATCCTTGGTCACTAATCATGTGGTGGCTAGCTCCAGAATCAATTACTAGGGGTTTAGTTATTTTTGACTTTGTGCTAGCGTTCAAGGAGTGACCCGTATGATAAGCATGTAAAGAGGTACCAAGAATGTTACCAGAGTTATCTTTGAGGGCTTTGATGAGGTTCTCAATGTCAGAACGCCTGATGGACTCATCCTGGTTGGTTATCAGAGAAGTTGGCTCTGGCATTATAGTAAGGGGTTTTGAACTTCTGTGGTTTGAGATGAGGGTGAAGAATCCAACATTTGTCCTTCCCGTGCCCTTTCTTCTTACAGTGATCACATACCCAACTTTTCTTGTCATCCGGTTTGTAGTAACTCTTGTTTGCACTTCCTTCAGCAGTGTTTGCCAACACAAGGTCTCCTCTTTTTCAAAGAGTTCTACGGATCCTTGCTCCTTTTGAATATGAGAGCACACCTCTTCCAAGGTTGGTAGCTTCTCGGCTCTTAGTAAGTGCTTAATGAGGTCATTGTAGCCGGGGTTCAGTGTGAGGAGTAGGGCCAACACCTTGTCTTGCTCCCTCCTTTCTTTCAGGATAGTTGGATCCACGGTGCTTGGCCTCAGCATCTCCATTTCAGCCCACAAGGCTCGGAACTTGCCGAAATGTTGGTTAAAATCTGTGTCTTCTTGGTGGAGTGAGTTTATAGCCCTCTTGACTTCAAATACTCTACTTAGGTTTGAAATATTGCCATACACCTTTTGAAGAGTGTTCCACAACTCTTTGGAAGTTTCACAGTATGAGTAACCTTCCAAGATTGATGTTTCAAGGCTGCTTTGAATGATGGACAACACCAAGAGATCCTCCTGATCCCATTTGTCCTTGCTAGCCACCACCACTTCCTTACCATCCCCTCCTTGGACGGTTTCTGTAGATGGTTTGTCTTCTGTCACGTATGACCAGAGACCTCTTCCTCCTAAGGCTGTTTTCACCAGCCTAGACCATAAGAGATAGTTTACTCCTTTGAGAGTAACCGGAATAGAGATTTTGGATGAGTTTTCCATTCTTGCGGATGCTTAGATGAAGGGGTTTGCGGAAGTATGTTGGATGATGAGAGATATAATCAGGTCTCAAGAGTGGTAGGCTCTGATACCATGTGATAATGGCTTAATTGCAGAAGTAATACAAAGAAGAATATACTAGTTAGACAGATGATCAAACATAGAAGGAGTTTGTGATTTGAGAGAGAGAATGAGAATGGGGAAGAACATGTTTTTTTTTTATTTGTATCTCTGGTATGTGTTACAACCCCTCTATTTATACACAGGTGAAGTCCTTCAAAAGCTCCAGACATGATGATGAAAGGTGAGTTGGTGCAGTTGGTGAAGTAGGTGCAGTAGGTGAAGTAGGTGAGGTTGGTGTAGTTGGTGGTCGCAGAACGCCAATCGATCGATGCAGTTTTGCCCTAAAACTGCATCGATCGATGCAAGGCAATATGAGATTTGGAGTTTTAGTTCCATCGATCGATTGTATTGTACAATCGATCGATTACTTTAGCACGTTTCATTCGCAGAGTTGCCATCGATCGATGGGGTTTTGTGGCAGAAACCCATCGATCGATTGGGCTTCTTTTCTTCATGTTTCTCTTCAACAAACCCATCAGGTTTGGACTAAACGAATTTGGTGCGATAATTGGGTTAAACACAGACCCAATGCCAACGAAAAGTTTTGAACCTCCTGAACAATACAGAGCTTTCTGGGATGAGTTGAAGGTGCCGCATGGGATGGAGCCCAAGTTAGTTGAACTGATGTCCGCTATAGAGTATTGTTGGCCCTGGAGCTTTGAAAAGCGCAAATGGTTGGGGCTGTTAGTTCTTCAAGCCATTGGTCTTTATGCTCTGCATCATAATTCTAGGATACCCTTTGAAAGTGCAATAAGAGTATTCGGCGATGAATCTATGATGACATATCCATGGGGTCGTTCTGCATATGAAGTTCTTGTTAATTGAATTAAGATGTTGAGTCCACACGGAAAGTCATACACCCTCAACGGCCTGAAGGACGTTTTATTGGTTTGGGCATATGAATTTGTCATTTGCTTCGGAGAGTGTTTGGGGAAATTGATAAGTGACGACGAGATTCCTCTTTTGCGATGGGGTGGAAGTCGTACTCGAGAAAGTTTTGATACTGTCTTCTCTCGTGAGATCGAAGAGCATGGAAAGGTAAGGTTTCATACTGATTTTTTATCTATTTTTTGACCGAGTTATGAGTATATGATGGCTGAGTTATTTAGGTAGCTAATTTTTTTTTACATTTGGCTGAGTTATGAGATTTAATAAACTGGGTTTTAGATAGAGACGTTTCGTATTATCGGTATTACGGCTGAGTTATCTAGCTTTTTTATTTAGGGACTGATTTGTGATATACTTTTGTAGGTTCGCGTGAGGAATATGGTCATGAAGGAGTCTTTAGAAGAGTTGTTTCCCGAATTGACGGATGAAGCAGATGACCCACAACTTGTGAACTTGATAAAAGACCTACATGTTGGTCCCTCTGATAAAGGTTTTTGGAATGTGCAGAGCAATGAGAAGAAGAAAATAACAAAGGTTGGAGTTTCCGCTGAGGATGAGCCACCAACAAAGAAGCAGAAGAAAGGTAAGAAAAAGGAAGTTGATGATGTAGAGAAGAATATGAAGAAGGAGAAGGCAGAGAGAAAGGGTCCTACCAAGGAGGAAGGTAGGGAAGATAACAAGGCGGCTCTGCAGAACATATTGTCTTTTCTGGATAATATATCCAGAAAAGTTGACAAGTATGATGATAAATTCAATATGGTTGAGTCACGGTTAACTACACATGATTCCACCTTGAGAGAGTTAACACGAAACATCGGTAAAGCAGTCAAAAATGCAGTCGATGAGGTCCTGAAAGTTTCTACGAAAGGGGGACTCGTCGAAAACCATGATGACCTCCGAGAATTCGAACCCCCACTGTTTCCAGTATCCGCACCGGAGCAGACTCTTCAGCAAAATTCTGTTAACAGTCCACCCCCAGTTAAGACCCATGTTGCTAGTCCAGCGGCAACTAAGACCCATGTTGCTAGTCCAGCTGCAACTAAGACCCCGCTTGCAACTCCAGCCGCAACTAAGAACCCGCTTTCTACTCCAGCCGCAACTAAGAACCCGCTTGCTACTCCAACCGCAGCTAAGACCCCTGCCAAGGCAACCGATGTGAAGCAGCCTGCTCCAATCAACCTCAGAGACTTGAGAGATAAAGCTCCCAAGGCAACTGAGGTTAAAAAGAACTTGGCTGAGGATCTCGAAGGTAAAAATCAACCTGATTTTGTTATTGTTTCTCCTGCAAAAGACCCAATATCTGGACGAGTCTTGATGGTGAAGACAAAGAAAGAGGCTGATGTGCCAAAGAAAGAGGCTGATGTACCAAAGAAAGAGGCTGATGTACCAAAGAAAGAGGCTGATGCGAAGATGAAGGAGGAGGTTGTATTAACAAAGAGGGAGATTGCTGCTAAGAAGAAGGAGGAGGCTGCGAAAAAGAGGAACGATGCGGCAGAGAAAAGGAAACTGAACGCTGAGTTAAAGAAGAAGGAGGTTGAGATAAAGAAGGAGAAGGCTGAGTTAAAGAAGGAGAAGAGTGAGTTAAATAAGGAGGCTGAGATAAAGCAGGAGGAACCTGTTGGAAAAAGGTCAACGCGTCGTCGTGCGAATGTAATCAGAGTACCTATTAGGAAAGTGACTCCAGAGGACAGTGACAAAAAGGATGTGACCGGAGTACCTATTAGTAAAGTAACTCCAGAGGACAGTGACGTAAAGGATGTGACCGGCTTACCTGAGTCGATTGCCTATGAAATTTTTTCGGAGTCAGACGAGGAGGAAGAGGAAAAGATTGGGTCCGCAAAATAAAGCAAATCCGGGAGAGAGATGTTAAATTAGGCCCCGATGGGCGTCCGTTTGGGCCACAATCTGCTCCTTCAGGACTTGTTTTTCCTTACATTGGAGACAATGAGACGACGTGTATGAGGAAGAATGTTGAACCATCACCATCAATATATGATCCTCTAGCACATGTTGATCCGGAGAAACTGACTGCATTGAAAGAATTCCTAAAAGCAATTCAAGTATGGACCTTTAGATCATCTGTTGATTTTACATCTAACATCAATCCCTCCATAAACTGATTTGTGTTTGATTGATAGGTGTCAGAAACTACGAAGAACATCTGACGATGAATATTCGTTCTTCCAAATGCTTGTCGCTGAGAGAAAGCATTGTCCAGTGCGTATATTTGGATGGTTGTTTGATAATGTAAGTCAACTTGATGGCTGAGTTGTTTATTATTTACTATTTGATGATTGATTTATTTAATTTTGATGGCTGAGTTTATTAATTATTGGTTGAGTTATATAACATAGATGGCTGACTGAATTAATTTTAGTTGATAGATGGGTTATAATATTCGTGATGACTGAATTATAGATGTTTTTACCATTCTTTGTACAGCATGTCGCTGCATATATTAGAGTCCTCATCCGAATATCCATCCAATATCCAACCCCATTTTGGTCTAAGCGCATTGCGTTTGTTGATCAATGGATCGTGGATTACAAGATGTTCAGCATGAAACCGAAAGCCTTCAAATTCATTGGCTTCGCGTATGAAGAATTAGTTAACGGCCTCCTTCCAGCTGAGATTCCTACTAACTTTAAGTGGATAAAAGATGTGGATCACTTGTACGGAGTTATTAATGTTGGAGGCGATCATTGGGTGGTGTATCACGTGGATCTGCTGAAGGGGAAGATTGATTGCTCAATTCAATCATTGGACATGTAACACCCGAAAGCGAGACGAAGGTTGTAGTTGCATTTAGACCGCTTACGCAAATGATCCCTGCAATGATGAACAACATTGTTCCACATGATTTACGAAAACCTAGATCGAAGCAGTTTCTGTTGAGAAGAAGGAGAGTCGAACACATTCCACAAAACGTCCTGGTCGGTGATTGTGGGGTGTATGCATTGAAGTTTATCGAATGTCTAGCACTCGGTGTGACTTTTGACGGGATAAATGATGATAATATTCAAGGTATATGGATGAAGATGGGAACATAAATTCTGGAAGACGTAAGCTATAAGTCGATTATTGTTCCCATTGCCTAGATAATTACTGTGTCTGAACTCTTATGTATTTCCCTTTCTGATTGCTATGTATTTGACTTTGACTTAAGCTAAAACTCAGCCTTATCGTTTATTTATCTATGCAATGTATTGACTTGTTACTTAGCCATACCTTGAACACGACTTCAATCCAACCGTTACGAGGAGATAACTCTGCTGTAACCTAACCATATAACTCAGCCATACCTCAAACATGCCTAGAAGTCATAAAATTTAATATAAGCACTCTAAAATTATTAATTAGATTTAATATGTTCATTATTACTTGACTATTAATCAAATGTGTGCATCCACTTTATTAAATTTACAAGTTGAGAATTGATAATGATGTTGAGGTAAATGTTGTCTTACAATCACTATAAACAATACTTGTAGATAAGATATATGTTGAGAGTGTAATTCATATCTATAAAGTAAATCATATACATTGTACTCTGAATAATTGTCTTCACATTCTTATATGTCTCAGTAAACCTTAAGCCATAAATCATCAAGCCTATACCTCAAATCATTAACCCTAGACCCTGATATCTTGCGCATTTGTATGGTTTTAGCAATCATTCTAGTTCTCATTTTGTCCATTTAGATGCATTTAGAGTGCATTTAAGTGCATTGCATACACATTTGTCTATAATAGGTGGTGGAGATGCTATTTGGTGAGTTTGGAACCTTTGGAGATGATTTAGAGGCAAAAATGGTGATTTTGGTTCATAAAACAAGTTTCCTAACTGTCCCAGCGGCCAAGTGTAGCGGCTAAGACATGCCGCTGGAGAAAACTCGAGCCCCTGCTCTATAGCCGGGAGGTGTAGCGGCTTGCTGAAGCCGCTATGAAGTACTCGAGTCCCTGCTCGATACCCGGGAGGTGTAGAGGCTTGCTGAAGCCGCTGGAGAAAACTCATGTTCCTGCCCGATAAACAAATTTGATAAGGGTTTTTAGTCCTCAGAGCAAATCAATGTAGTATTTAAGATTGTCGAACCACAGGGAACTAGTGATCTATAACACTAAGAATACACAAACTTTCCTAATCTAAGCAAATAAGAAGATTGGTGATTTGTAACAACTAAACTCTAGAATTATAAATAAAGTGATCTCAAATCCTAACAAGAAACAAGCGCAAGAATCCAACTTTCAATCAATAGCTAAGGATAGATCCATGGGCAAGATCATCGATATCGGGTGATTAAGATTCAATCTAGGATGCTCAAACAAAACAATCAACAAGTCTATAGGTCTAAATCTCGTTCAAATAGACTAATCCACTTCTGTGACAATAATCCCTATGTTAATCATGAATTAGACATCAACTCCCGTTGGCCTTACCCAATCAAGCATGCATAAAACACAAGTCTACTAACCACTAAACATCTTGACATCAACTCCCGTTGGCCAAACATGTATAGGACAATACTAGGTTGTTCAAGCATTTCATCGAACACCTTACGGGCGTGAAACTACTTATGATCTAGATTAGATTTCCCAACCTTAACCTAGCATTAAAATCACCTAATAAGCCATAGAACAAAGTTAATCAAGCAAGAATCATCCTAAACATTCACCTAATCACCCTAATCTACTTAACCCATAGATCTAAGAATGTCTACTGAATGAACTCCATGATAAACCTTAAATCTAGGTGAGATTCAAGGTTAATCATGTTAATGAGCAAGAGAAACAAGATAGATGATGAAGAACTTCCTTAGAAATGATCAAAGATTCAAGGTTTTACAATGAAAAATAAGTTCTTAGAGAGAAAATGAGATCCCCCATAAAAATAGGTTTAAAGAGTATTTATAGTGGTCTAAAAACGAGTTGGGTCAAAGTTGGTAAAAACAGAAGTGCAGATTTTTCTAAGTGTCGTAGCTGGTTTTTGACACGTCACTAGGCCTCTGCAACATCCGGATATCGGGCAGGAACATGAGTTTTCTCCAGCGGCTTCAGCAAGCCTCTACACCTCCCGGGTATCGAGCAGGGACTCGAGTACTTCATAGCGGCTTCAGCAAGCCGCTACACCTCCCGGCTATAGAGCAGGGGCTCGAGTTTTCTCCAGCGGCATGTCTTAGCCGCTACACTTGGCCGCTGGGACAGTTAGGAAACTTGTTTTATGAACCAAAATCACCATTTTTGCCTCTAAATCATCTCCAAAGGTTCCAAACTCACCAAATAGCATCTCCACCACCTATTATAGACAAATGTGTATGCAATGCACTTAAATGCAGTCTAAATGCATCTAAATGGACAAAATGAGAACTAGAATGATTGCTAAAACCATACAAATGCGCAAGATATCAACTCCCCCAAACTTATCCTTTACTTGTCCACAAGTAAACTTTCAAGAACAAAGTGAGGAAGAAGGGTAAAAATGGGAGCACATTACCAAAAGATACTCTTCAAAGCCATCAATGTGATATCCTTACAAAACCATACCAAATAGCAAGAGCAAGACATCTTACCAAACTCTAACTTCTCTAGGCCTATCTCAGCTCCTTGATCTTTTACACTGATCATCAAGACTTCACAAACAAGCCAATCAACCAACTCTCACATTCATTAAACAGTAATCACAAGTGAACTCTTGCAAATGGGCAATTGTTCCCAATCATTGGCTTGGTGAGAAAAAAAAAGGCTTGAAGCTATGGTGAAGTAAGAGGGTTTACAAGTTCTTTCATGGTGGTTTACTCTCAAGAACAAGTAGTTTGACATTATGCATAATATATCTAAGAAAGAGAACAACTCATGCATACAATGTTTGATCCTCATTGTTCTACCCATTTCCTAGACACAAAGCAATTACTACCCTTGATTTCCAATGTCAAACTCTCTTTCACTCACTCAAAGACCCCAGCAACCCTCAAGAACACTCAAGAACACATTCACTTTTAGAACGCTTTGCTTTTTTTTTTTTGTCTACTAGGGATTCTTTCACTCTCTTCCTTAGCCTTAGCTCTTTTTTTTCACTCTTTTGAATCTTTCTTTTCTTCTCTTAGGGATTTTTCTTTCTTTTGATACACTTTGAGCTAATATTTCCTTTTTCTTTGATCCCTATCTTATCTTTTCTTCAGACTTTTGAGTTCACTCTTTTTCACTCACTTTTCTCTCAACCCTTCAAGATCAAACACTCAATACTCTCTTCCCATCTTATGAGCTAGACAATCTTGATCCTAAAGCTAGCAAGTAATGAGGACCAACCATTGTCGTTCCCAATACTCTCAACATTATGCACATATCAAGCTTTCAGAAGAGATCTCACTCAACAAATTAGTAATGGCTTGAAAGGAAGGTAGAGTTAGGGGTGTGGAGAACCATCAAGAAGAAAGATGGCCACTTGAGTTGCCAAAGATTGGTAGAAAGGAGTAAGACTAACTCAAGTGTGTGTGAGGTAACCATGATCAAGCACAACAAAAGCCCATAAGAAAGATAGGTTAAGTTCATTAACTCAAGTAAGATTGGAGTTGGGTTCAAGGACAAGCAAACTTCATCAATAAAACAAGTTTCAAGATGATTTTTCAAGGCTCGAAGTCTACAAGTCCATCAAGAAGATGCTCAAGCTACATATCATGATTGAGAAGGGTATCACATTGAGTTATTTGCATGAGTTCCTTACAAGCTTTGCTCCCAATGCATGAATGCAATCTATATGCTTCTAGACTCAATCCTAAAGATGCAAATGATGCAACTAGATGCTTGTTTTTGTTGTTTTCGATAATTTTCAAATTTTTAGGTTTTTTTCTATGCAAATAAGTATGTACAATGCAATGCATGAGATGCATGACAAGTAAACAAAACAGAAAACAAGGTGAGATAGTAGACTCTCCCCCAAACTTACTTCACACAGTCTCTTGTGTGAGAGTAAATTTGAAAGAGAGGTGAAAGGAAAAATAAAACATGATGAACTAAGTATTGACAAGGGTAGAATGCACTTACTTGGAGTTGGCTTTGATGAGAGGAGGAGGATGAGGAAGGAGAGCTTGTTGTGACCTTGGCAATTTGATATGCCCTCTTGAAAAGATTTAGAACTCCCCCAAACTTGTCCCTAAACTTATTCAAACACATTAAAGCAAAATAAAATAGAAATAAAAATATATACAAAGGATAGACATGGGAATGCCTCCCAAGCGCGCTTGTTTTAAGTCTCTAGCTTGACTTTATGCGCTTGCTAGTCATAGGAATCAAAAGGTTGAGCCAATGCACCTTTGGTCCTTCTCCTGCAAACACAAGAATCAAAGTGTGCAAAGGAGCACACTACTGTCCATAGGAAATAGACAGATTTATCGTCAAGGAGCTTTACTAAAGATATAGCATGGATTAACACATGCTCCTTGAGGTTCAGATGATCATGAGAATCAAATGCATTTGATGGAAACACAAAGTCGACTACATGTTAAAACGAGGTTCTCACAAAGTAATCTACTTCATCACCATCAATCAAATAATACACAATATTCAAATTCTCATGATCGATGTCGATCTCAGGGTTTTCTATTATTTTATCTATATCAGTTTCACACCCTAGATCAGCTAATTCAAGAAGAGGTCTAGATTCATCAAGCATCAAAGAGTCAGTTTCGAGATCAATTGAAGCACAAAAATAGTTCTTGTCAAAGCAAACTTCAATATGATCTCTAGCAATCTTTTCTACTCTCAAGTCATCTAGTTTTCTAGTTTCACATATCAGATCAAGACATTCATTGATAAGCACCAGAGAATCAAGATTAGGGGCAATGTTCTCACCACAAGGCAAGCAAATTTCCTCAAGTTGAAGTTTTAAAGTAGAAAATGCTTGTACCTTCCAGCTCGAGTGGTGGAACCCAATACATTACCTCATTAAGGGCACAAGCAGCATCAAACTCATCTTGAGTAAATTCCCTTCCTTCAAACTCTGCCCTATCTCTAATGAGGTGTACCCGGACCATTTGTGCAAGGTGTCTCATTGGCTTGCCCCAGTACTCTTTCATTCTCTTAAGCCGATGTAACTCCACTCTTTGGTCTGGTGTGAGTATGCGTATATCAAAGGATGGTGGCTCCACATATGGCTGATCTTCAATGTGATCTTCAAATATGTCTTCCTCTTCTTGTGGCTTCTCAAAGTGGCTTGAATCCATCTCTACAAATAACAAAAGCTAGAATAGAAAGTTAGTAGATGTACAAAAGCAAAACAAAGCAAGAAAATAAAGCTTAATCTCAAGAAAGTTTGAAATCCTAATGATAAATCTACTTAGTTCCCCGGCAAAGGCGCCAAATTTGATAAGGGTTTTTAGTCCTCAGAGCAAATCAATGTAGTATTTAAGATTGTCGAACCACAGGGAACTAGTGATCTATAACACTAAGAATACACAAACTTTCCTAATCTAAGCAAATAAGAAGATTGGTGATTTGTAACAACTAAACTCTAGAATTATAAATAAAGTGATCTCAAATCCTAACAAGAAACAAGCGCAAGAATCAAACTTTCAATCAATAGCTAAGGATAGATCCATGGGCAAGATCATCGATATCGGGTGATTAAGATTCAATCTAGGATGCTCAAACAAAACAATCAACAAGTCTATAGGTCTAAATCTCGTTCAAATAGACTAATCCACTTCTGTGACAATAATCCCTATGTTAATCATGAATTAGACATCAACTCCCGTTGGCCTTACCCAATCAAGCATGCATAAAACACAAGTCTACTAACCACTAAACATCTTGACATCAACTCCCGTTGGCCAAACATGCATAGGACAATACTAGGTTGTTCAAGCATTTCATCGAACACCTTCCGGGCGTGAAACTACTTATGATCTAGATTAGATTTCCCAACCTTAACCTAGCATTAAAATCACCTAATAAGCCATAGAACAAAGTTAATCAAGCAAGAATCATCCTAAACATTCACCTAATCACCCTAATCTACTTAACCCATAGATCTAAGAATGTCTACTCAATGAACTCCATGATAAACCTTAAATCTAGGTGAGATTCAAGGTTAATCATGTTAATGAGCAAGAGAAACAAGATAGATGATGAAGAACTTCCTTAGAAATGATCAAAGATTCAAGGTTTTACAATGAAAAATAAGTTCTTAGAGAGAAAATGAGATCCCCCATAAAAATAGGTTTAAAGAGTATTTATAGTGGTCTAAAAACGAGCTGGGTCAAAGTTGGTAAAAACAGAAGTGCAGATTTTTCTAAGTGTCGTAGCTGGTTTTTGACACGTCACTAGGCCTCTGCAACATCCGGATATCGGGCAGGAACATGAGTTTTCTCCAGCGGCTTCAGCAAGCCTCTACACCTCCCGGGTATCGAGCAGGGACTCGAGTACTTCATAGCGGCTTCAGCAAGCCGCTACACCTCCCGGCTATAGAGCAGGGGCTCGAGTTTTCTCCAGCGGCATGTTTTAGCCGCTACACTTGGCCGCTGGGACAGTTAGGAAACTTGTTTTATGAACCAAAATCACCATTTTTGCCTCTAAATCATCTCCAAAGGTTCCAAACTCACCAAATAGCATCTCCACCACCTATTATAGACAAATGTGTATGCAATGCACTTAAATGCACTCTAAATGCATCTAAATGGACAAAATGAGAACTAGAATGATTGCTAAAACCATTCAAATGCGCAAGATATCAGACCCTAAACCCTAAATATAAATCAACATAACTCAGCCATAACGAACATATAAACCAGCCGTAATTTTAACTTAATCATGACGTTTAGGTTTTTTCAGCGGAAAAAAATAATTCCGGTATTTTTTCGTTTTCTCTCACGACGTTTCGTAGTCCTATTTCTCTCTATATATAGTTCCCCTCTTTTAACCCCCTTCTGTCCATCACCACAATATTAAGAAAAACCTAGCCACTTCCGATATGTCCGTTGTTCCTGGTTATACCTCAAAGTTAGATATCAGTGTCAATGTCATTCTAAGTTCTGGTAATCGGGATAACCTCCCCGTTCTTAACTCTGGTCGCGGAATCATGGTAGACAAAAAGAGTAGTACGTGTTTAGATTTTTACACGATCTCTCCCTGGCGATCCCTCTGATTCTTGCACAAGACTGGTTTCATGAGTGGCCAACGTACCGCTTCATTCCCAATCATTTTAAGGAACGATGGTTTCTTGTACTCGCGGTAAGCATGATTTTGTTTCCATCACATATTTACGAACAGCAGTAACCCTTTTAGTATCGTTTTTTTGCTATAGAGACATAACAAATGGGATCGGAGACATAATCTGATTGTTTGGACACAGTTTAATCTCTTGGTGAGGACGATTTTTCGAACTCAGATGCGCATGATGACGAAGAGTTGGGAGCTTGGTGGCGAGAAGCCTGACTGGATGTTACCTGGAGTTTGGCTTGCTCTGGTCGATATGTTTGAAGAGTTTGGACCTAATAATTTTAGAATATGAATTACGTTCGACAAGTCCTTTATTTTGTTTGACTAATGAGTATATATCTCAGCCTTTATGTTAGTAATATTCCTATAACTCAGCCATAATGTTTGCATCCATACGTTTTTTGTTTACCTTTTATGGAAGATAATTAATTTGGTTTTCGAAAATATCACTCATGTGTATCCGATTAATAATTAGTCATGTTAAATACGCCTTAATTTTGTTACCGAGAAATAAATATTACTAAAGCAATGATTAATAAGTTATTATATCAAAAAATTTATATTAACGAGAACATAGTATGAGTATATATCTCAGCCTTTATGTATATGAAACTCAGCCGTTAGTCATGTTAAAACTCAGCCGTTAGCCATTAATTATAAATACAAGGGTTTTATGAGTATATATCACTCATGCATATCCGAATAATAATTTATATTACCAAAGCAATGATTATTAAGCTTTTATGTTTTGTCGAGATATTTATTGTACCGAGAACTTATTGGGCTCGTTAATGCGAATAATACATTGATTAAGTCTACTATTATAACTAAGAATTTGTCCTTACGTCAGCCTTTAGTCACCATTTTGTACATAAAAGCATAGGGAAGAACATCAGAGTAATAAGAGAGATTATAGCTACATCTTCACCATTTCGTTGTGTCCGTATACGTGCTAATCAGTTCAAACTCACGGAAGAACAAAGCAACCTCTTTGATCCAGAAACAGCAGTCACAGCAGTTATCACCCTTACTTTGTGAAACGTCCCACACCACCCAGGCAATAATTAACTCTAAACGGCGACGTTTATTACCGAGGCAATAATTAACTCATTTGTTTTTGAAATTTGTAACCCAACTTTAGTTTCTAACTCAGCCCTTACATATTTTACTCAGACAATAATTAACTCAGTCGTTTTTTTTTAATTTGTAACCCAACCTTAATTTCTAACTCAGCCCTAAAGACTAAATTTGGGCGGGAAAATATAACCTAGTTACCGAGGTAGACATTAAACATCAACGTTTCATTGTTTATTGTTATAGTATTGTATTCAACTTTAAAACATGTGGTCTGCTTCATATTTGTTTCCAACAAAAAAAAGAGAAATAATGTCTTCCTCATCAAGTTCAGTTTCATATCGGATGATTTCAAGAGGTACGCCGAGACAGTGCTGGTGTGGTGAACCGTCTGAACTATGTACATCGACGTCAATTAAGAATCTAGGAAGATTGTATTATTTCTGTGCAAGAGGATATCATAAGGTTAGCTTTAGTTCATTTTTACGTTTTTTAGTTCGTCATAATTATGTGATACTAAGATTTGATTATATTGGTTAAACCAGATGCATCTATTCAAATGAGCCGATGAGTGTTTGGTTGAGGAGGTTGATGATCTTATGGTGGCGGTAAGTGACATGAAGAAACACTTGGCGGAGGTAGGTGTTAAGCTGCCTCGTCTGGAGAATGCGGCTGAAGGATTAAGGACGGGATCCGAGGCTAGCTGTTTGACGAATGTGGTCGTTTGTGGATTAGTTCTTGCTGTATGTTGCTACTATTACCTAATGTAGTCATGTATTGTAATAACAACTCAGTCTTTAATAATAATAACTCAGCCAAAACTTTTTAATTACTCAGCCTTGTATTTTAAATAACCGGCTGTGTCTTTGCAATACCTTAGCCATAACGGACAGTAACCCAGCCGTAAATGTTTATTACTCAGACATAACGTCCCTATAACTACGTCCATAAAAATAATTAATCTCTTGCTCGAACTCAGGCATTGAAAATATATAACTCAGCCATAACATTTAAATAACTTAGTCGTTGAAAATATATAACTCAGCCGTAAATTGAAGAAAATAAGTACTTAAAAATTCATACATTAATTTGATTGTAGTACATAAGGGAAAAGGAACGAACATCAACATAATATATACGCATTTTCACCATAGTCTAGTGTCCCTAAACAAGTTGGTCGGTTGAAACTCTCGGAAGAACAGCCCCACCTCCTTGATCCAGAAACAGCGGTCACACATGTTCCCACCCTTGCTGTTCTCAATGTGTTACAAGAGTCAATCTATGTCCATAACAGGAACACATGGGCCACTGTAGAACGTTGGACCAACTTTTATGATGAACAAGTCCCTCTTTAGGAGGACGTCTTCACCATGCCACGTACCTTATCCCCATTTCAGATCTCGAATGAGTTTCCCAACTCTGGCCACTGATTCCCTTGTAAAACGAGCGAAGTACTCCTCATCGTTCCAATAGATTTTCCGAGTCATTGCGTACACATACACGGCTCGCTCATATCCAGCATCCGCTGCAGCCTTTAAGAGAGCAAGTCCTTCATCTTTTAGGTTACAGGTGTAGAAATAATGTACACCCTTCAAATAGAGTGTGCTTGGGTTTCCTTCTTTGTAGCACACTTCCATCAAAGAAGCAGGCATACCGAGTCCCCAAGGAAAGGTTATCAGATCAAAGAAATGGTATACCCTACGCTGATAAGTTAACGCCTTCATCGACTTGTACGTAACTCTGAGGTTGAAGAAATCTTGGAAGGAGGAGTTAGCGGCCACACGTTCAACCACCAAGGTTTGAATTTCTTCGGGATGTTCAAGAATCAGGAAAGACTCCATTTTCTGTGAGCTTCGTTGGTATAGATTGTTTTACAAGTGATTTAAAGATAAATAAGTCAGCCACAAGTAAGGTCTATAAATAATGGGTTGAAAAGGTGTCTTCAATAGAGCGACGTATCGTTTGATTGGCGGGAATTTTAAACAGTACGCTTCGTAATTCGTAATGCATAAATAAGTCAGCCGTAATGAAAATATAATTAAGTAGTTAAACAATTATAACTCAGCTAGATGAACTAAAATCCAGTTGTTAAACAACTATAACTCAGCCGAGACGTTTATCCCGCCATGTTTATTGTTTCCAATTGGGAATTATTTTAAAAAGATAAATCAGTTACGCGTGGTAAATAAGAGTGAGTTGTCAAATCAATGACGCATTAATTAACCCTACGAGTAGGTGTAAGTAGATACGATGACGTCCAAATAACTCAGCCATAACTGCAGCGTTTTGAAAGTATCAGTTGGTGTGGTGAATAAGCTGTCAAATCGAGGACATTTAATTACCGTGAAGATGATAGGTTTGAAAACATGAGGGGTCGTGGTCAGGTGTGGCAACTGACGATCATGCTAAGGACTTCCGTGATAGGTTTGAAAACATGAGGGGTCGTGGTCAGGTGATCGTGGTCCTTAAGATGTGGAGGGTCGTCAGAAATTATTGTAAGTGCAATATATGATGTGTTTAGTGATTATGGTTCTCAAGATGTTTAATATACTAATTTACACAGGGCCTTCTGAACTATGGCTTGAGACCAAGGGTAGATTATCTGACTTCAGGTTCAATCCGCGTTTGTCGGAGGTTGAGGAGTTTAGGCAATCGCTACTTAACGATGACGCATACGTTCGGAGGCATGGGGTTAGGAGGCTTGTGTAAATTTATCATGTCTTCTCTATGTTCTAGAGTGAAAATGTAAAAAAGAAAAAAAATAAGAAAGTGATACTTTGTGTTTGACTAAGAATATTATTTAAAATCTCATAAAACATTAGTGCTAACTCTTAGAATTTAAAATTTTAATATATGTAAAAATCTGATAAAATATCAATACATTATTTATAATTTCTAAAATCTCAGGATCATCTTGATATTAATGTTAGCTACTGTACCTTTTAAGTTTTTGTTAATATGTGAAAATATTATAAAAGGAATTACATTTTTAAAATATAAACAGTTTCAGTTCTTCAAAATTTTTATTACAAAATGCAAATGCATACCGAAGGAATATATATCCTATTTGAATGAAGAGATAAATGTTATATCAAAAGCAGAAGAGGCTGCGCCGCCTAGGGTTTTGGCGACAAAAAAGGCGACTCTGGATCCTCAGCTACGCTAGAGCACGAGGAGATCGGGAGAGGGAGATTATCGAACACTCCTCTCTGCATATCCGGTGTCCTGTCTCGTATACAGGGTTTGTGCGACTGGGACGCCTTCCACCTTATTGGTGTGCATCTTACGTGGAAAACAAGGCTTTCGGACCTAGGAAAGTTTGTCGGCGGTTCACCTGGGTAGCATGCTAAATCATACGGTTGTGAGAATGAATCGAACCTACGGAAACAGAGAAAGAGGAGAAGGTTCAAAGACGGTGAGAAAGAGGCTGGAGAAGGATAAAGAAGATGAGATCATCCCGATACCTGAGTTTGACTAATCAGACCTGACCAAAAAGTATAGGCTGTCGCTGGTGGGACGGATATTCCATGTGGATGGGTGTAGCGTGGATGCTTTGATCAAACACATGCCAAAAAGACATATTTGGGATGTAGAAGGCAAAGTCCAGGGTCTAAACCTAGGGAATAATAGGTTTCAATTTGATTTTGAAAGTGAACAAGACCTTCAAAAAGTGCTGCAACGCCGACCATGTCACTTCAATAAGTGGAGTTTCTACCTGGAAAGATGGGAACCGACGATCAAAGAGGATTTCCCAAACACCATGCTGTTCTGGATCACCATCTTGGGTATCCCAACTCATTACAAGAAAGATGAAACGTTCCGAAACATTGGGAAAGCTCTGGGCCAGGTAGATAAGGTAGATGTGGATGGAGGTCGGGTGCGCGTCTATGTAAACGCGGATGAA
>CAJHQP010005520.1:0-45470 GCA_905132765.1 Moricandia arvensis
GTCCCACTCAAAACTCGAATCGATGGCATGCTATCTATCCTTACGTGTCAGAATCTCAGTGTTAAAGATTCCAGAAATCTATTTTACACGGTAAATCCGCCGTCAAAACAAATGCATTCATCTTTTGCAGCACTTCGAACAAACTTCTTCCATCCACACGAGAGCGTGCACTCTCAGTCTTCGCTCTCAGTAGTCAGCATCCGCGTTAGACTCTGAGTACGCCGCACGCGAAAAAGAGATCTACCCAACTTCGCGAGCCAGCTGTTCGAGTTTATTAGCACGATCACGGATTAATAAAAAGACTCCTGTTGTCTCTCTATCTGAGGATTCGATTGTGGCGGAGCTAATGGTTTTGTAGGTTTTACCGAAGATCACTGGCATGGCACTTCGTGTCGGAGATGAAAGCGAGAAAAAAGAACCAAGAAAAACTGGCGACAAGACGTTTTCGCTGCAGCTGATAAGTGATTTGGAGAAAGTCAATAGTCCTTTTTCTTAATCAAGACTCAAATCTTTGTCGGGTTTTGCATGTCCTAATTGGACAACTAGTGTTTTGTTAGGGTTCGCTACTCTCTCTGTTTAAAGAGAGTAAGGTACTTGTGTTTTATTTTATCATGTTTTTGTATGCATAATTTCTTTTTTTGTTACTTAATTAAATCAGATGCCTGGCGATGCGTTATCCTACGGAGACTTGTGCTTGTGCTGGTTGTGTATCGAGCTCTAAAAATGTAAGTTTTTTCCTTGACTAAAAGTTGGTTTCAGTGAGATTTTGTAAGCTCATGTCTTTGTTCATTCTTAGGTCATGACTATCCTCTCTGCTACTGTTGGATGGGCTGCTCCGAATCTGGTATGTGTTTTTGACATTTGTAATGTTTCTTTTTTGGCCTGGAATCAGATTGTAGTTTAGTGGAAAGTTTTTCAATCTTTTTTAAGTAATGGTGACTTTAACCCTCGTTGCTTGCAGATCTCTCGAAAATGGACGCATCACATAACAACATTGTTGTTTTTGGTTTTGGGCTATGGTCTTTATGGGACGGTTTTAAAACAAGGAGGAGGGTAATACAATTCTTCATCACATCTGGATGTCTTGAGGGTGAAAATTGAGGTTATATGATTCTACTTTGTTGGCAGGGGCTCAGAAGAGTTAGCTGAAGTCGAAGCAGAACTGGTCTGTTTCGTCTTTCTTCTCACATTTAGATTAATGTTATTGACTTTGTTGTGTGTGTTTATCATATAGGATTCTGATCTCAAGGCTAATGGTAAAGCTACAAAAGATAACACAGTAAGGTATGTAACTAAAGAGTGTACCTGTGTGTGGGAATTGCATGTGCTATGTTCTTCACAGAACACCATTTATTGTAATTGTAGCATGAAGATGAAAACAAAAAGCAGAAAGGCCGTTTCGCACACAGTTCTTCCTCTCCAATTTTTCTCAAGGTAAACTATAAGTCCTCTTAGAATCTTCCTCAAAAGCTACCTTTCTAAAATTACTTCCATGTTTCCCCAGGCATTTTCAATTAATTTCTTTGGTGAATTTGGTGACAAGAGTCAGGTTAGCTCTTACTTACTTGATTGGATGCAGTCTAAATGATTCACATGGTCAACCATAACTCCGTTTTTTCTTTCTAGCTTGCTACAATTGGTTTAGCCGCAGATGAAAATCCGTTTGGGGTGGTACTTGGTGGAGTTGTGTAAGCTTCACTATAAACCTGCGTCAACGTTTATGTTTGAAGTCAATGTTGCTGACTAATGTGTGTTCTACTACACAGGGCACAGCTATTATGCACCACTGCTGCTGTGATTGGAGGAAAGAGATTAGCATCTCAGATATCCGAACGAATAGTAAACATCTCTCCTTGTCACATTCTCATTGAGATTATAGAATTTTAAATTATTAAAACTCTGGTCTTGTAAATTGTTGTTGTTGTTGCAGGTTTCTCTTTCTGGTGGAATGCTTTTCATTATCTTTGGCATCCAATCGTTTCTTACTTCTGTTTGAGACCTAATGCTTCTGCAAACCTTTCTTCGTGTATAAATCTGAATCCTAATAATACTCATCAATCATTTATTTTAGACAATGATCTTCTGTCTTACTCTACTGGTTTTGTTAAAAAAATGTAGGTTTGTAAGGAGAGCTGAGGATGATTATGAAGAACGTTACTATCCATAGTTTATTAGATATTTAATCTTGATGCTAGATGTTTACAGAAAATCTGAAATATTATCTTCCGTGAAAAATATTAAACTGGCCTGAAGCAGCCATCTAACTTCAGTAAAGTTTTTGGTATCTGTGTTTTTTAGTTAGTTATGTGGGGTTTTATATGTGAATGCATACGAAGAGAAATCCATATGATAGATTGTAACAGTATGCTAGTATTTGATTCAACGTGGTGCATGGCAGCTGTTGGTGGTGCTGGTGCTGGTGCTGTTGTTGCTAATTTTGAGATTTGCGGCTTAAACACAATCCTAAGAGGAGACAATCTCAGTAAACCAACGATTCTATAACTTCTGACTACATATCTTTAAAGGGAAAATCGCATAAAAAACCTTCAAAGTGACAATCACTGACACTTTAAACCTTGAACTTTTCGACTATCACTTTAAACTTCCAAAGTGGCAATTGTATCACAATAAACCTTCAATTTGGCTAACTTGTACATCAAGCAAAAAGTTGACCTGTAAAACAGGTAAACCTGATGATGTGTCAGTTTTTTTCGAAAATAATAATTATTTAATTAATAAAATAAACAAAAATTAAATAAAAATGAGAAAAAAATTAAATACCAAAATCAGATAACTAAATAAAAATCATAAAAATCAAATAAATAATTATAAAATAAATTAGAAAATCATAAATTTTAAAAAATATTCAAAAAATCAAAACAAATTAATTAATATAAGAAAATTAGAAAAATAAAAAATTAAACAAAAATCACTAAATTAAAAATTAAAAAAATCATAATATTCTCTTTTAAATTACAAATTTTTTAAAATATATCATTTTGACAATAACAATTTCAAACATATATTGACATAACAATTCAAACATATCTTTGACAATAACAATTTCAAACATATTCCTAACGATAGTTTCATCGTTGACATATCTCTAACAATAGTTTCATCTTTGACATATCTACTTTTTATGTTTGAATTGTTATTGTCAAAGATGATATATTTAAAAAAATTTGTAATTTAAAAGAGAATATTATGATTTTTTAATTTTTAATTTTTGTGATTTTTGTTTAATTTTCTATTTTCTAATTTTCTATATTTTTTTGATTTTTAAAATATATTTTTTTAATTTTATGATTTTTAATTTATTTTATAATATTTATTTATTTTTTCTGATTTTTAATTTTAGTTATCTGATTTTTTATTAATTTTCCGATTTTTATTAATTTTTGTTTATTTTATTAATTAAATAATAATTATTTTCGAAAAAAACTGACACATCATCAGGTTTACCTGTTTTACAGGTCAACTTTTTGCTTGATGTCCAAGTTAGCCAAGTTGAAGGTTTATTATGATATAATTGCCACTTTGGAGGTTTAAAGTGATAGTCGAAAAAAGTTCAAGGTTTAAAGTGTCAGTGAGTGCCACTTTCAAGGTTTTTTATGCGATTTTCCCTATCTTTAAATCAAACCGATATATATATATATATAGAAAGAGTGCTGCAGGATGGAATGTAGACATACTCCAAGTAATCCTTCTACTAACTACACACATGGTTACTTGCACAACTTCTCCTAATTTAGGTTCCTAGGTACTCTATATCAGTTTCACACTCCAAATCTAAATTATTCTTAACTCTTACCAACTCTCTTAAGATCATTAATTTAACAACAGAACTTGATTAGCTTCAAGCCTTCAACCTAATGCTAACTATTTTTGTTCCACTTAATATGTAACTCCTTGTTTTACTACTCAACTCTTTTTGGCTTTTCTCTTTTTGATGTTTATTCTTGATCTTCATTTGTTTTTTTCTGTGCTTCATTTTTCTTCTTGCTGATTTCCTCTTTCTTATTTTGCTGGTATAATCAAGAAATTAACTACAGTATCTCAACAATGTCATGCCACTAAGGTAACATAGATTCATGAAACTGATGCAAGGGAAGCGTATTAATCCATTTCTTGTTAACTTATTTGCCTGAAAACTTGGGCATGGGCCGCTGGCCCTATGTTTCGATTGTTAAAAGTAAATGTTCTAGTTAGGCCATGAATGAATTGGTTTTTTCGCTACCACCCACAACGTAACTTTTGAGTTGGTAGTGGTTATTGATAAAACGTTTTAAACCGATATAAACCTTTAAAATTTAAAAGGTGATTCCAGTTAATATTTGTAGTTGTTGGCGGTTGCGAAAAGTTAAAAAATATATATTAAAAAAACAATATAAATGTAAAAATATTCAGTTACAATTTTGAATTGTAATAATAGAAATACCACAATATTTATATTATATGTTAATTTATATTATTAATCTTTGAATAAAAATATTGTCTATAATTTTGTAATAATAGAATTTTATAAATAGAATTTTTATATTTATTATAATAATATAACTTTTGATATTTTAATAATTATATAAAATATAATATTATTAATTTATTATTTAACCACATGATATTTGGTAATTAAATCAATCATAAATATTCTATAAACACAAAAATTTTAACCGTTGTACTAATCGTCCAAATTTTTTTAATAACCCTTGAAATTATAATCACTCACATCCACAATGTTCACAAATGCTGGTAATCGCAACCGCAATCGTTGCAGTTACACCGGTTAGATCTTTAGTTGGATAACTCCCAATTATGATATGATCATGATTCACTGTTATGAATGCACGCGCTTTGAATGTAGCTGCTAGGTGTGTATGTGTCTGGCTCTTCGATAGCGTGAAAAGTCAGAGGAGGAAACGCGGCTTCCAACAAGATTCTCTCCTTCCCATTTGGTCTACTCCCATAGAATATTCCTCCAACCTTATACCAAAATAATTTAAATTAAGTCTTTTGCTTCGTTCGTTTTCCTTCGCATCCAAATTGTAAACTAGTGTTGTTACTAATAAATATCTTGTTAATTAAAATAAATTCAGTAAATATGCATAATTGGTCCTGTATAATTGTGCTTAATTACTTTTTTCCGTGCTCTCCCCATACAATACTTTAGCGTATCTAAAGATTGCTTTTGCAACTTTTATGTGCTTAACTATACTAGAGATTGTTTTCATAATTTGAAAAGAAAACAAAATTGGAAATTTGATCTCGTACGTAACAGATCAGAATATTCTTCTTCCCTCGTTTTATTTGGGATCAAAGCCCTTGTTTTATTCAATATAAAAAGTGATGAATGACTAATGAGTCGTCGTTCTTATCTACACGACGTTACAAAAAATATGCTAACGTCATATGTTGACAAGAATGAATCCCCAATCCATAATACCCGAATATTCTCCTCTTATGTAAACAACCCATCGTATTCGCATTTTTACAGTTTTATTCTTTTTATCTTAATAATTGCAAATATGGAAAATATCGCTTTTAAAGAACAAAAAAAGATTCCGTTTTAGGTACGCGACGGCCCGACCTCGAACCCTAGTGTCTTCACACATATCAATTCTAATCTCTCTCCTCTTGAAATTTCCAAAGTGAACGTCAAGTTTATTTTCTTTCTTTCTTTCCCTTCTCTTTATTTAGATCAAAAGACTTTCTCTTTTTTTTTTGTGTGTGTATGGTCTCTAATCCAAACTGGTTTGATAATCAAAGTTGTTCTCTAAGATCTCTGTACGGCTATGGCTAAAAAGGAAGACAACATGGATCATACCTTGAAAATGAAGAGATGTCAAGAATACATAGAAGCACTCCAAGAAGAACAAAAGAAGATCCAAGTTTTTGAGCGTGAGCTCCCATTGTGTTTATACCTAGTTACCCAAGGTAATACTGATACATATAAATATATATATATATATATCCACTTTTAGATCTTCTATCATTTTCTCAGTTTTGTTTTCAATTGTTGTTTGGTTATTTAAAGCGATCGAGTCGTACCGGAAGGAGTTATTGGATTTTTCTAGGTCAGAACACATTCAATCAGAAGGTTCTGAGCGGACGACAAGTGAATGTGAAGGCAGAGACGGTTGTACTGCCTTGTTTGAGGAGTTTATTCCGACCAAGTCTGATGAACACGAATCTTGTAAACGTATTAATCACAAAGAAGCTGATGAGAAGAAATCTGAATGGCTTCAGTTATGGAACCAGTCACCGCCCACAGAGGTAATTAACTAAGTCAAAACCATTTTGGTAATATGTTCACTTTTTTTCTCAATAACTCTGAAACCTGATTTTTGAGTCACAATAGGATCAGGCAACAACGGTGGTGGTGGTGGTGGAGACAAAGGGAAAGGGCGGTGCGTTTCAACCGTTTCAAAAAGAGAAGCCGACCGCAGATTCTTCTCAACCGCTGAAAGCAATCACTCAGACGCTAACAACGTCGAGTACCACGGCGGAAACAGGAGGAAATAAAAGAGAGATAGAGCAGCAGAAACAATTGCAAATGAACAGGAAGCAAAGACGTTGCTGGTCACCGGAGTTACACCGGAGATTCCTTCGCGCACTTCAGCAGCTTGGAGGATCCTATGGTAATTAAAGATTCATAATCTTTTTTATTTTATTTAGCAATATTTAATTAAACCGTCGGTTAATTTAAATCGATTTTTTTTATTTTAATTTTGGTATTTGTTTTTGCCAAATCTGTAGTTGCTACGCCTAAGCAGATTAGAGATCTCATGCAAGTCGATGGTCTAACCAATGACGAAGTTAAAAGCCACTTACAGGTACATCATATTCGTTTTTACCATCATAGTTTTGCTTCTAAATTGTTTTATATAGTATATATTATTAATTCAAGATCCGGATATGAACATTTTCACCTGAATATTCACTAATCACAGTTAGCTATAACTTTTTTTTTTGAAATTTATATAAAAGTTCATATTAACTTTTTTAAGTTTTTGTCACCAAAAAAATCAACAATAATATAAATGATCAAAATATTTTTTATTAAAGAGACAAAAAATCATTCTATTCTCTGTTTTATAAATATAAATATAAAAATAATAATAATAAAATAAGAATTTTTTTTTAGTTTTTGAATTAGTTGTTTTTAAATTCGAAAATTTTATATTTTTTTCCAATTTCTTTCTCAAATTCAAAAATACTTTTTTGGAAATATTTTTAGAATTATTATTTTAAAATTTTTAATATTTATTTATTTATTTTGAAAATTTTAAATCCCATCCCCAAACTCCACCACTAAGAGAAAATATCCTAGAAAAATTCTCTAATCGAATCCATTTCTTTTTTCAGAAATATAGACTGCACACGAGAAGACCAGCTGCTCCAACTGTGACCGATGGCGGCGAAACTCCCCAACAACCGCAGTTTATGGTTGTGGAAAGCGTTTGGGTGCCGTCGTCGCACGACGCAGTGAATAATAGAGTTTACGCTCCTGTCGCAGTACAACCGCCGCTACGATCTTCCCCTACGGAACCGAGAGGCATCCTGCGTTGCAAACCGCCCACAACATCTTCTTCTACACACAAAGCAAGCACACCTTCTTCCTTTGTCATAATTAAATAGTTTTAACCAAGATAGTTCTTTCGAGGTTAAATTTTGATCTTTTTGAGTTTCATAATAATGTTTTGGCTTCTTTTTTTTCCTTTGAACACAAAATAATATTTTGATTTCACGTGCCGAAATTTATAGATTGAACAGAAAATGATACTGTATGTGGTAAACAGACGTCAACATCAGATTTTAAACTAACAAAGCATGAATCATATAAGTCACTTACGGCATGACTAGTTTTTTCACTATCACCCGCAAACACAGCTTTTACGGTTGATAGAAGTTGTTGGTATTTTGCAACAATCACAAAACCACTATAAATCGGTTTAAATCGCTTTAAATTTAAAATTCAAAAGTTATTTCCAACTATCGGTTGCGGAAGGATAATTTTTTTTTTTCAAAATATTATATAAATATAAAACTAAAAATATTCATTTAAAATTTTAAATTGAAATAATAAAAAAACCAAAAGGTATATATTATATTTTAATTTATATTATAAAACTTTGAACAAAAATATTTTCTATAACTTTTTAAAAATTTAATAGTTTAATTTAAAACATAGTTCTTATATTTATTATAATAATATAATTTTAAATATTTTTATAATTATATAAAATATAAAAATTAATAAATTATTATTTAACCATTATTGGAATTAGTAATTAACTAATCATAAGTATTCCACAAACGTAACAATTTTTAACCGTTGTACCAGTCATCCAAATATTTTACTACCGCTTAAAACTCCAACCATCCATATCCACAAATGCCCGCAACCGCAACCGCTGTGATTATACTAGTCAAACCCTTAGTAATTCATGATAGTTGGAATGGCGTATTGAGTAAAAACCCGTGTAGAAAATGTCTTTTTTTTCCGTGTAGAAAATGTTGGTAAGTAATATAGGGCATATATATATATAATGGTTTAAATTAACAAAGCATGAATCATATTGTTTACAAAAACAGTTGACCATACGACCATTTAAGTCACTTCGGAGAAGAAGCATAATTATTTTTCCAAGGCGGTGTTTATTAAAAGAACAATAACATGACCAAACAAGATTCTTCATGCACGAATAATCAAATGAATATGTAAGTGTAGGATTGGGGGTGGTATGCTTGAAATATCTACTCTAGTCTTGGTTTGTAGTAGTATTTCACTAGAGGTGTGTGTGGTCCTGGTGGCCGAATATTCTAGTATATTTAAAAATAAGTATATATTTTCTTTGGCATTTTCGGCAACTGATTAAATATAATCACGAGAAAAAGTTCCTTTTTACGAAAAAGCAAGCTTTAGGAAAAAAATTTGGTGCTTGACAAAGTATACTATCTGCCATTTGTCTTTTTTTATACGTTTAGATATTCTCTACCAATTCAATTTCATGCATCTTCTTCTGAAAGAAAAAACAAAAAGTGTTATGAAATACTGTGGATTGTCATAATCTCATGGTCGATGGTCGATGGACCCATGGTCTGTCCGTCCATTACCGACCCAAATATAAACGTAATTAATAGAAGTTTACTAAACCTAGTTCAAATAAGTTTAGGGTTAGAAAAAATGAAAAATCTATTCCTTGTTGGTTTTGAAGATTATCCTTTTTTCTAGTTGTATTAGGATATGTACTATTTCCTATTACTACTTCTTGTATTCCCTCTATAAAGGGAACCCTCTTATGAATAACAATGCACATGAAATTCCTCTCTCTTTCTCTCTAGTTTACGACACGTTATCAACACGACATAGGACATATTAGATCCCAACCTTGAAGCTCGGTTTAGATAATCTCGCCCTAGACCCAATTAGTCTACAATCCGACCTTGAAACCGGATAAGGATCAAACCTAGATTTAACTTGGTTTATTGTAGACCTTAAATCTCGATCCGACCTAGCACATAACCCGAACTAGATTTATTCTAGGCCTAAGGTCGAACATGATCTATCTTAACTATACTCGACCTAAAACCCGTCTAAGATCTAAAACCCGACCAAAACACTAAAATTCAAACTTATAACTATTCGAGCTATATGACTCGACCAATCAACATAGTTTTGAATTATATTATTAAGGTCATTAAAATTTTATGATGATATGATTAGAGATGTCAAAATTCAAACACTTGGATTATGTTGTCCTAAATCTCTCTGGAGATAATTATCCGGAATGGGCAATGAACACTTCAATTGTCTTGAAGTCAAGAGGACTCAGTAAGAGTATCATTCAAGGTAATTATGCAATTGAAAATGAAAAGTATAGGGCCATAACAATTATGCGCCATCATCTCACTGAGGATCTGAGAAACCAGTACCTAAATATTGAGAATCCTCATGACCTTTGGACATAATTAAATCCAGATACACAATGGTGTTATTACCAAAGGTGAGGCATAAGTGGATGAGCCTCAGATTCCAAGACTTTGAGTCGGTGGATGATTATCACTATGCTCTATCCAAAATAGTTTATAAATTGAGACTATGTGGTGAAGTGGTAACAGAGGAGGATTTATTGTTGAAGACCTACTCCACATTCCATCCAAAAGATCTGCTCTCATGCCTATTGATAACTGAGCAGAGTAATGAGTTGTCAAGAGAAACAGTGAGATGAGACCTCCTGAAGCCAACAAGGCTAGAGGAGGAATCCAAGGAAGCCGTGTCCAAAGTAATGGATGGTGTGGCCGGCTTGTCTATTGACTAAAGTGAATGGAATTTCGACATTCTGATTTTGTGTTTAGATTTCATTGGCATTCATGAATTTTATTTATGAAATAGAGTTCTTTTTGAGTTGTTATTGTCTTGATTGATTTTGCTTAAATAATGTGAATGATTTTGATTTTAAAAATACCAATATAAGAGAGTATAGTCAGCCCATTATGGACCACAACCAAGGTATCATTTCCTAAATGCATGAATTTTATTCACCCATATAAGTCCATTGAGATATGAGAATGGTTTCCAAATAAAAACAATGGGCAAAAGAAACAAAATTTCTTCAGATTAAAGAAAAACCGCCTAAAGCCTTATAAGACTATACATGCATTCTCTACTGATCCAGACTATGATAAAGGCAAATGCCATGGTCAAGACCAAATTGGTTGACCCTTGAAATTTATACACTTTATGGCATGGCTGGATTAGCCATCCGAGTCTAAATTTGATGCTAAAAGATTGATATTGAAAAAGGCACACATAGTTATCCCAAAGAATCTCGCGATGTGTAACATGTACACAAGAAAAACTCATTAGGATTTATTGTCCCAAACACCACAAAATTATAGTATGTTCATGAGGGGGAGTGAGGACAAACATGTGGTCCATGACCATACTACAAATTCGTGTACCATGGTCTATGACCATGCTATAATCGGCTTGGCTAGACCCTTTTATAAAACACATAAGCCATGCCCAGCCTAAAACTTAGGGACATAACAAATTTACATGTATCTAGAGTTGATATGCATCAGTCCATATAAGTGAGCATAGATATTCCCATCTAAGATTGAATACGGTTCATGAACCAGACATATACCATCTTAAGAGATTTTGAATAAAACCACCACAAACATATGTGCCTTTAAGATGGAACCTCAGAAAAGATTGGAAATATATGTTGGATATGAATATGTCTTTCTCCCATAAGTTTAAAGTATCTTGAGCCAAACATGGGTGATCTATCCAGTGGCCAAGAACACAAATTGCATGAGCAAATGAATCTAACTATCCAACATTAAAAGGAGAAAGCTATAAACTAGTAAAGAATAATAGAATGATAGAGAGAAATAAAATGATATTAACCATCATTGTCTTGGCAAGATCCTCAGACTAAAGAATATGCTTTAAGACCTCCATATGATATTAGATGAGATGATACAAAGCTAGCAGAACTAGATGTTAGACACATTGACCCGAAAGAAAAGAAAAGAATGACTATGTCATACCAGCTTAGCACCACGAATTTGATGTCCTAGAGAGACACAGTCAAGTTGCTACAAAGTTTATACAAGATAGACCAATGAGTTTCATTAGATAAGAATTCTCCAAAGAAAAGAGAAAAGTGCATAGAAAGATAAGACAAATCTGAAGTCATTAGAGAAACCAGATCAGACATAGAGATAAGGTTGGCCAACTGACATCTAAGGTACCAAGCCATGTAGCTTGGGATGCCAAGCTTCTAGGTAATAAAGGTCCTGGATAATGAGATCTCAAATCGATTATATCATGCCTGGAACATAATGGAACCACATAAGAGTGTCGACACATAGATGATATAAGAATGTGAAAGAAAAATATTACTTGAACATAAAGATATAAGCGAGGATCAGAACCCACATGTATATAAGAATGCATTCATAAGATCAAATTGAGTTAGATGGAAACGTGGGATTATACATTGTATAGACATATAGGTGTATTGGCCAATTATACTGACACCATCAGATAATATAAACCAGTGGACAAATAGGTATTGGAGGAAAAGAAAATCGTGAGATATAGGACTATTTACAACAAAAAAATCACTGTAAAACTATTTAATTAATTGTTTAACATGTCTTATTTTATAATTTCCATTAATCATTCCAATATATAACATTTAAACAGAATATCAGACATATTCTACTTTTAAAATAATACTCATCTATATGTTATATATACTTTCTTCAGTTATATATTAAATGTAGTTCAACACTTTGGAATGTAACAAATTTAACATGACTCATTCACCTATATTTTAGGAAAGATCAGTTAATCACAATTCTTACACAGTTATTATCATAAACAAAACCTCTAGTAATCGCCAACAAAAAAACAAAACATTTAATAAATTTATCTTTTTATGCAACTTACCACGTTTTGTATAAGTTAAAGATCACATACTTATTTGATATTTTAATCATCACGTAGGTTATTGTATTCTAATAAACTACAATTTCTAGGATGAAAACCATAAATAATAGCAGAACATATTCAACAATTAGAACTAATTTAATGATATTTTATTAAAAAAATAATTATTCACCTACAATCCACAAACAAATATATCTAATCCAGAAAATAGTTGTTGCAATCTTTAAAAAGTATATTTAAAATATTCTGATTTCAGAATATAAACTGATTTAATTTAAAATTGAGATTGAGAAGCATTCTCGAAATTTTCAAATATGCAAATTCTCTTTATTTTCAACAATAGTGATCTTAAAAATTTTATCGGATAAGATTTTTATCAACACTAAATTCGATTTTCACTATTCATGTAACTATTATAATGAAAATTAGATATTAGATTGTCAAGTATATTTGCATATCAAGCTATAGTATTAAAATAAAAATGTCGGGACAACTATTCATGTTTCTCATTCAAAACTATTAATTTTTTGTGGGTTACTACATCAATATATAGAAAATATGAAGAGTTCAAAACATGAACCTATTCATATTAAAAGCATTAAAATAAACATTGATCAATATAACGTTGATCAACACAATGTGTTAGAAAAAGTTATTTCATTTTATATTTACAATATTAAAAATAAAACTGTAACTAATGCAAAAGAAGTTAAAATTATGGGTTATACATTTATACTATTTTAATTCTCATATGTTGTATTTATAATTTTTAAATTAAATTTAGAAAACTGTTTCTTATTTAAATTTTGAATATTTGAAATGAAAATCAGTTTGAAAAGTAAAATAATATATGTAAACAAATTCAAAATATGTATATTATGTTAAAATGAAAGCTTGCTTTAGTTTATTTATATAAAAATTTCACGTTTTTGAATGGTTCACGCAAAATTATATTTATTTTTGAACTGCTTCTTTGTCTAATTTAAATCTCTTATTTTTGGCGATAACAAAATACACAATTTAAATATATTCATATTTAAATCAAATATAATATGTATTATTATAGTTTTATCACATATAAACATTTACAAACTATTTGACCAAAAAAAAAAAAACATTTACAAACTACATAATTTTGCAACAAATAATTATAGATAATTTAAATTAATTCATATAACAAAAAATCATATTGTTTTTAATGATATATATATATATATATATTAATAATATGATTGTCAAATATAAAATTTTGAAATCATAATTATCTACATAATATCATATTAATGTATATTACATAAAAATATGTCGCATGGCGCTAAATATGTATTTGTTTTTAAATCCCAAAATTAAATTTGAAATATATATAGAAATTTAAAATAAAAAATGACCATCTTTATATTTGATAAAATAAAAAGTATACTCAAACTCTAATATTTTGTAATTCAATGCTTAATCTCTCAAAATAAAATGACTAAAACCTTGCGTAGGATTTCAAGAAGAAAATGATTTCATAAATTAGAAAGTACAAAAGGTAAACACATTGAAAAAGACACACAAATCTCAAAACTTAAAAACATATGAATCTAAAATAGGAACACAAACAATTAATTTGATGACCCTCTCAAAAGTAAAAAAAACATATAACAATGAAAATAAATCTTTGCATGCACGTGGATCAAATTCTAGTCACTTGCTTAAAAGCGATTTATGTAATTAAATACCAAATCTCTTGTCACCTAATCAATCTTATTTATCACTTTTCTAAAACCAAAAATAATTTTCCATCAGTGGCAAATATCATATAATATGTTCATAATTCAAAAATATGATCTATTTACTTATATTTACCAATCATAACATCACTATTTTTCCGATTACAATTTTTTTAATCTTTTAGGTTTTCCTGGTAGTTGTACCAAACTGAATATTTTCTCCTAAATGCAAAGTGAATTAAGAAAACCAAGACAAGGATCCATGTAATCAGGAGGCAAATCAATGGAATCAAATATCTTGAAGTTGCATTAAACACCCCATCTATCTAGTGACCCTTGCCTTCTCCTAAAGACCAAGTGGCTCTCCCCTTTACATCAAATACAACAACTACCCATCAAGTTCCTATTTATTTAAGAAGATATTTTATACTTTTAGATTCAAAGTTGATTTTTTTCTTGGGTTGCTTGATAGCCGTAAATGAAGACAAGATTGTCGGCCTATTCCTAAATAACACAAACAAATTGTGACCGAATAATAAAATCTACTTTCAAAGATTCCATAACATTTTTTGGTGTTTTTATTAATGTGAACAAACATGAATTAAACACGACAAAGAACATTTAAATTAAAAACATGACTGACGCAAATATATGTTTTAAAGTTTATATATTGATTATGTAAATAAATAATTTATAATCTATTAAATTCGTATTAATTTAGTCTCAAATTCCATGTTTTCCTTATAGAAAAATACTTATTTACTAATGTAACTTTTTACTGCACACTAAAGTTTAAATAATTTCTAGAATCAGTAAACTCCACGTTAACAAATAAAAATTGTACAATATCTTTATTTTGTCCATCTTATGAGGAATTTTCTTCTACTTTTAGGATAGACCAACAGAGAACAAATCAAAGCAATACTAAAATTTGTCAACAGATTTGGTCAACATATCAACTACATTTTCCGATATCATTATGAGTGACATACTTATATGTGGCTTTGTTCAAAAACTTTCACTAAGTCTATGGACGTGCAACAAAAGAGATAGAGACTTCAAAAGAGTTCATATGCTAGCCCTACGGCCTTAGAAAGTCCCAAAATTCTTATTTTACATAGTATAGATTTAGTGAACGTATTACAATATTGTTGGACCCGGATCCTGAATCCATTTAGGGTTCGCGTGAAGACAATAAGAAGTTCAGACTCGGCCTCGGGTCAAATGGATAGAAGTGCAGAGTTAGGCTCGAGCTAAACGAATATAGAATTTGATGGCCATCGAGTTCTACTGAAAATGTTGAAGACTTGGGTAAAGGGATCATGCTTTTTAGACTCCCTATAATTGCGGCAACCACCGAGCCCCCAAGATTTTCAGGATTACGACGAAGAGATAGAGGAGAAGATACATACGTGAAAAAACAGCTTGGGGAAGTATAAAAGCGAGAGAAGAGCGAGCAAGAAAAGGGCTACACACCCACATAAACAGTTACACAGATCGAGCTCTCATTACTCATACACTTCGACCTCGCTTTGGATCTCACTCTTCATTTGGCTAGCCTTGTTCTTATACACTGAACACTTGTATTACAATACATATACATTATTTATCATTTTCTAAATCATATATTAAACATACGAACAGAACATTTTTATACAAAATATATTTCAACATTTTAGTATGTAATAATATTTGACCAAGAATCCGTCGGACAACCTTCGATAACCATTACAACAAAGATGGAAGCAACACGGTTATATTTCCGATTACAAAAGCCAGCGGAAAACAAAAATATTCCCGAAAACTTAGAGAAAAACAAACATAATGAAATTGAAACCATAATACTAAAAACAAAAAGAAAAAAAAAAAACAATTAGAAGAGAAATCCCAACGCCAGTGCTACAAAAGCCACCTGCGTGAGCACACAAAAAATCTCTCTTTTATAAGTAAACAGTAACGTTTCAGATGCAACAATTGCAATAAAGGGATTATAAAACAAAGTTAAAGAGATACTATAAGATAAGGTCGGAAACACAGTTAAGTTTTTGTACTTGAACAAAATTAGATTCTGCAAGGGTGAAAAACAAACCCAAATTAGATGTGAACAAAAATATGTTCCTTTTCATCATTTTTCTTGTCCTAATTTACAACTTGTCTAAATTTTTTTCATAACAGCTCTTCCTACATACACAATGTCATTTTTCTATTGTCTAAAACCTTGCTTAAGGAAATAACTAAGGCAATGAGATAATTTTGGTGGTGAGCAACTAGAGATAAACAAAAAAATCTCATGTTTAGCTTGGAATAAGATTACAACATTCAAGAAAGAAGGTGTCTAAGGTTTCCTAGATATGCTTGCATTTAACTAAGCCCCTTGGCAAAACAAGCTTGGAGACAAATGTCATGTCCTTCCTCTTTGTTAGCCAGAGTGTACAAGGCTAAATATTTTAGGAATGTGGACTTTATGGAAGCTGGTAGCTATCCAACATCTAGCTACGCAGGAGGAGCATATTTCAAACCTAACCTTTGCTACAACAAGGGCTAAAGTGGATCATTGGTAATGGTTAGCAAGTTAAATTCTGGAAGGATAACTAGCTCCCACATAGAAGTGATCCCAATCCTTAACTCCTGGATTTATACCTAATCCGCAATCTCTGGTCAAAGACTTTTTCATTCAGGAACTAGAGAATGGGATGTTCAAAAGCTGAGAAGCTTACTGTAGGAGAATGATGTAAATGCTATTTTGAGCATCAGACCGAGCATCACTAATGGACAAGATAGGCTCCATTGGATACTACTTCATCCCTTTTATTCCTTCAGATTAAATAAAATATCAGCTAGAATTTGGAAAATTAACATCCCACCTAAACTAAAAGTCTTCTGGTGGAAAGTCCTTAAAAAGTGGATTGCCAGTAGCTGATAACATAAGCAAAAGAGGGATTAAGATTCCTAGAGATTGTCAAGTCTGTGGGGAAGAAATAGAATGCCACGTAGCTAAGGAAATATGGTCTCTTGCAGAAGTTAAGACTGTTATTGGAGAAAATCACGTGGACACAATCTTGAAATCAATGCTTGAATTCTTTGATAGATATGAGAGAGATTTGCATAGTGGTTGGACATGTTTTCTTCGTTGGAGAATATGTAAAATGCGTAAAAAAGTTCTATCTGAATATAAGAGGGATCATATTATTAATGTTATACATGCAGCATATTTGGAGGAAAAGACTTGGATTGAGGCTGCTTCCCACAACAATAGGAAATCTTCACAAGTCCATCCTTCTCGTATCAGCTCCATTCAAGAGGTAGTTCTCCAAGAAACTATGTAGTATTGTGTTGTTGATGCTTCATGGAAGTTGCCAACTAACAAAATTGCCTTTGGACGGTCCTTATATAGTAGCCAAGGCACTCTTCACATTCAGGGAAGTGCTGCAATTCAGTCCATGATCTCTCCGTTGGTAGCAGAAGCTTAAGCTATGCTACAAAAAGGTCATGTTCGTAAGTGATTGTCAAGTACTCTTAAAAGTTCTACATCAAGTACAAGCCAAGGAAGATCATAAAGGATTTGGAGTCGACATTAATAATGCAACATCTATCATTCATGATATCTGGAATTTATCCGAAAGAAATGACTTCAAATTTTCTTATGCTCCTTATACTCAATATATAGACCATCTTGCAGAAAAAGCTAGGATAAAAAATCAGACTTATGTAATATCATGGGCTTTTTGACCTTCTTGTACTCTCCTACCAACTTTGAACGAGATCAACAAGTTGACAAAAATGCTATGTTTTAATTTAATAGAAAACAATCATTTTTTTAGTAAGGATTCAAACAAATGTCTATTTAGGGTTTTAGATATAAATATGTATGTTCACGGTTCGCATAAGCATATTCAAAGAACAATAACACAAAAAGAAAAAGGTTTTCATATTTGATTTGTTTCCACTATTTTGAATATGAGCATCCCTTATATATTAATTGAAAAGTATTATAGCATGTGAATTAATGTTTTTTAGAGTTCTTAAAGAAATATGTTTGGTCCTTCTAAACATATACTATACTTCTTACTTAAGTAATTAATTATCTATAACAAATAATTCTTCATTTTTTATTAAACAAAAATTACGAAATTATCTAATTTGATTAAAATATTACGACAAAATTTCCTAGTACTTAGCACTTGCGTGTCTTTCTTTCCTTAACAAGATGTTTCAACACTAGAATAAAATAAGTATCTTGACCCTATCCTTTACATGTCTTAAAGAAGAGAATATTGTGGTTATAGTTATAAGAAAAACAATGCATGCATCAGGCATGTGTGGTGCAGTAATCAGTCGTGATGTGAACCAAAACCGGTGGCCACACACATTGTGTCTGGCCTTTAAGATCTTATATTGATTCCTTTTATAAAATAACTTACTTCGGGGGAATAAATGTGATCATCTTATTAAGATGCATGAATCTTGCGACAGATGACAAATAATTACCAGTCGTGGTTCTAAAATCATAAGTAATTTAGATTCCGTGCTTGTTATTAAATATCTCTGATCAGTATTTTCTACGGTTTTAAAACTTCAGTTTTGTTTAAAAACGTTCAGAATCTTTGAACGATAGACGTTGTTCTCCTCACTAAAGCATGATCGGTACTGGATAAAACCAAATAAAACATTTATTTATGATTTCTAAATATTTTGAAAAAATTATATAAATATAGGACCTCAAAATTTGAAGTTTTTTTTCTTATTAAAATCTTTACAAAATCGTTTTTAGCTTTTAAAATCTCAAAATTGACCCGAAAGTAAAACATATATCAACTACATACAAAACTATCCTACGCTTTTAGTTGGATACTAAGTATTTTTCTGTGAATTCGTAGAGTTTAATATAAATAATATTTGTTATGTTTTTGACACACTCTAATATATTTTTATAAAATTGAATGTGAATTTTATTTTTATATATTTTTGAAATAACATTATAGTTTTTGTTTATTTTAATTATTTCATAACTCTAAGAATATAAGTATGACTTCTTAATATTTATAAGATTTTTTATCAACAACTATTGTAAAAATAGTTAATGTATGTTCCAATATAGAATTTTACGGACTTGTTTTATATTATGTAATTTTGATTCCAATTGTCTTTCAACTAATATTAAATTAAATTTCAAATAGTATTTTCTTAAAAATAACATATATAAGAAAAGACAAATAATATTTCTTAAAATATGATATGAACATAACAATAATTACGGAAATCACAAAATATTTTGATTGGCTAGTGTAGCCTATAGTAATTTACAATATGGATGTTTAACGTTAAACATGCAAGATTTTATAAAAATAACCAAACAATTCCGGCTAATGGAAAATTCAGAGACATTATAAACTATATGAAAGAAATAATTCATATAAAAACAGCTAGACACACCATATATATATAATTAATATGGTTTTTAAGCATGTCTATATATTCTTATTTTATGTATATTATTATCTATTAGATACGTAAATAAAAAACTTAAATTATTTTATTTGTTTATTTAAAATGCAAAAGAAATTTAAAATAATTTTCTTAACTAATTATTTTTTTTAAAACGTATAAAATAATTTATTCGCTAGTAAAAATAATATAGCTTTTAACAGGTTAGTTGATGGAAACAAAATAACTTCAATTTGTTTTTTTATATCTAAAGTTAGTTTACATTTTTTACTTTTAAACTAAAGTATGTTTACACATTTTGTATTCATTATTTATACAATACACAATTACCTAAAATTACTAGTTACTAACTGTATTTTATTTTTAGTTATATATATAACATACAAGGAAAGGTTATTACATCTCCTTCAAACAATTCATTTTAAAATGTATGAAATAATCTACCAGCTTTTACAGTAGATAGTGATTTTATAAATTTGTTCATGAAATTTTTTAAATATGTTTCTTTTTTAAAATTAATTTTACTTTTTACTCTAAATTATATTATATATGATTATCTATATAAAACATAACTAGTAAAAACCAAACACTAATTGTATTTTATGTTTATTATATATAATATGCAAATGAAAATTTTTAAATATCTTTTATACTACGAATAAAGTGTATTTTAATAAAAAAATATTTCAACATTTATTTAGTTATTATATGTAATATTATTTGGAATGTATTTTTCTCTAATTCGTTATCTAAAACTTACCTAAAGTTAGAATGCTAATCAGATATAATTGGAAACATTAAAATAGAGGAAAACTAAGCATTGACACAATTTTCTTAAATATATTTTTTATAACCCTTATAATTAAGTATGATTTTTTTGGCTATTCATGTAAGTTGGTTCTTGATTTAGTTTCTTGTAAAACTGAAATAAATAAATCAAAATTAAAAACATCAATAAATGAAATTTATTTTGAAGCGCACAAAATAACATGTTAGAGCACCATTAATGGGGTCTCTTAGAGGGTTCTTAAAGAGTGATGCCCATAATTTCGTTAAAAACCATTTTTTAAAGTCTCCAAATAAAAGACCAATTTATTTGGGTTCTTGTATTGTTCGTAGACCCAACTGACACGTGGTGGCTCGCGATTAGTTCGTTTTTTTATCATCAAAACAAAATAAAAATAAGAACCACATTGGGCCATGTTCATTGTGGGGTTCTTAGGTGGGGTTTTTAACTTTTGATTTTTCATTTTTTCGTTTTTTTTACTTTATGGCTAAAAACCGACTCTTAAAACTCTTATTTAAGAGCCGATTTTTAGTTTTTCTTAGTTAAAAACTAAGAACCGACTCTTAACAAAAGTTAAGAACCCCACCTAAGAACCCTGCAATAAACATGTCCTGAGGGGTTCTAGGGATAATGATGCTCTTAGTTTATAGTTAGATATATATTACTTATTTTTGAAGGTATTCTGAAGAAAACCTATGTTAAATTTCTAGACATAAATTTTGATATTTTAATAAGCAAAACTAATAAGTAATATAACTAAATACAATCCAAATCTTCCGTCAAAATATTATTCTCTACGACTTTAACTCAGATTTCTAATAACATATGAATATAATATACAATCATTTTTTTCAATAATAATGTTATAATTATTTCAAAAAAAAATAATTACATCACATCATGTTCTTGTGAACCAAGCAATGTGATAAGACTATATTTAAAATATTTCATAAAAGTTAAACTCGTATTATTGATCGTCATATTCTACACCAATTATACAAATAAAATATATAATTACCTATTTGTATTTATAACTAATTATCATTTTCTAAATCATATATTAAACATATGAATAAAAATATTTTAATATAAATTATATTTCAACTTTTATTCTTAAATTAGTATGTAATATTATTTGAAATATTTTTAATAATTTACCAAAAGTTACAATGCTAATTAGATATAAATGGAAACATTATATGGAGGAAAATCGAGCATTTATGACAAAAACTTCCATATATATATATATATTTGTGATAGCCATTATTGTTAAATATAATTTGTTTGCTTATTGATGTAAGTTAGGTTTTGATTTAGTTTTTGTAGAAGCGAATTAAATAAATAAATAAAAAATAAAAAATCATCAATCAATTAAATTAAAATAGTTAATTAGAGAGTTCTCTTATGAATATTGCACAAACATAAATAAACAAAATGACTTCTGAATTAATATATAATTAAATTTTGACTGAACTCATTAAATAAATCAAAAATAAAAACAATCAACCAATCAAATTAAAATAATTATCTGGAGAGTTCTCCTATGAATGACACATAAATAGAAATCACTAAAATAAATTCTCAATTAATATATATACATAGAAGGATGTTGACGTTAAATTATTGCTTTAGTTTAGCCTATTCAAATAATAATGTATTTTTCCGTCTAAAACTTATTTTATTCAATATAGTCTATCAAAAACCACACCACAAAAAATGATATGATATATTGCATCAAGAAAGGAAAAACAAGATTTGAGAAAAAGTTCTAACCCATTACAAAATATAATCTGACATATACGACTTTCAAAAGAAAACAATAATTAAGTACACACCAAAAATAGGTTGGATTTTGCCAATACATTGGTACCAAAATAGGTTGGATTTTGCCAATACATTGGTACCAAAATGATCTTGTTCCGCGCTTTTTAACAATCGAAGTGCTTTCCTACAGCACAACCTGTTAGTCAAAGAACACGTTTTTTTTTGGTGGCCGGTGATGACGGTAGACGGTGGCCGTAATCAAAGAAGACGGTTTGGTAGGTGGTGATTTGTCAACAATCGTGAGCTTCACCAACCTTCAATTTCTCCTATAAATAGAGGCGTATGGTGCAGAGGCAAGAGTATCCCAAAATTCAGAAACTACAAAGGAAGAAGAAGAGAGAACGAGAGAGAAGAGAAGAACGTGAGAAAAAAAAAATCTTTTTTTTTCTTTTAAGAAATTATTATAATTTCTTGAGTGTATTTGGGATCGGGATGATTTGAGAGCTTGTAAAAAATTTCCCAGTTGATACGCCCCGGGTCGAGCACCGACCTGCTTGGATCATGGACACGGCTCAAGATGGCGATCTTGTCAACCAGCTCGACTCAACCGAGGTTCATGATGCGCCCCAGGACATGGAACCAGCCCAGCACGGTGATCGGGACGTTCAGAACAATCCAACCGAGGTTCACCCGTCCAACCGTACCAGATCAACGGACAGTGTCGTCTACAGAATCAACCCGCGGACATCCGGAGATGACCTAAGGCTGGAACCACGACCTAATGAACGAATTGACTGTCCCACAGCAAGTCTTTCCCGACCCATTCGACATTCTAAGAACAACAGTCAAGTCAGAATTCAAGATCAACGAGTGGAACCAGAGAACGGACACAACACTTCGCTTCTGACCCGTTTGGTACGAACCGCATGGCCCGAAGGACATGAACATGACTTTTCCGACCAGATTGAAGATTTCATGATGATCAATCTTTCTAATCTCTCTAAAGCAAGGATACTTAAGCTTACTGAAGATTTGGTTCAACTAAAGTTGTCATCCGTTCACAAAAGTTCATCAATCAACCACACGGACATACCACAGTGCGTCCTGCTCCTTACCGCAGTACACCCGCTGGGTACAAACGAACCTGGACAGTAGCTGAAGGGACATTTGTTGACCAGAGTAGATTCGGACGAACCTGGACAAGTACACCAAGGGTCATTCAACCAGATCAAGAACCGAAGAGTTATTTTGACTATTTTTCATCTTTTTCCACAAAACTCTAAGTCCTTTCACATACCTTTTGCTACTATAAATATGTACTCACAAGCCACGAAATAAATCAGATTGTTTTCCCCTTTTTATGAGTTTTTACTCTTTGTTCTTTGCTTAGAACATTCCTGGTTTCTTGGTGTGGTTAGCTTCAAGAGATCTCTCTAATCTGTTGGACCGGTGCGTCACATCCGGCAACGTTTAGAAATCCTTCGTGTTGGTGGACTTGTGCGTCATATCAAGCATCAAACGAAGTTGGGAATATCAAAGGCCTTCCGCAACCTTTGTGCGACCCTTCAATCCATCAGTTCTCCTTCCGGAGTTCATATCCATCCTTACCGATCGAGTGATCCTTATTTAGGGCGTATCAAGTGGTATCAGAGCCACTCAATCGGTATCATCTATCCATTCTTCTCATCTTCCATTTAAATTTCTTCAAACACTTCTTCTTCTTTCTATCTTGAATCTGGGCCCCTCATTACCATCCACCATATAAAAAAAAAAAAATCAAAAGAAAAGAGAAAAAAAAAAAAAAGTCAAAAAAAAAAGTCAATAAAAAAAAATCAAAAAGTTTGATTGTGGTTTGGTGGTGGAAGAGAAAGCCTGCTGGCCGAGGAGAAATCCGGCCTTTGAGGAGGTTAAAGCAGATTCCAAAACCATATTTCTTATCTTTCTATCTCATCTCATTGTTTGTTTGCTTGGGAAACCCATTGGAAACTTGGATTGTCTTTCTTAGAACTTTGAGAAGAAACTCGAGTGATTACCTTAAAAATCAGAGTGAAACACGTGAGTGGGTGAGGATAAACACATTGAGAGTGTGAGGATTTATTTCCTAACTTTGGTGTTGAGATTTTCAGGTTATGATGTTTGGTCTTCTCAAGGAAAGTAGCAAGGAGAAACTCTCACGACCATCTATCTCTCAAACTCTTTTTAAATATCCTGAAAATAGATTTGATGAGTTTGTTAGTGTGCAGGAAAAGTCAAAAAGGAGGAGCAAAGATCATGTCAAGAAATCCAAAAACGAAACTGTTCCAAAAAGGCAACCTTTTCAATTTGATGTCCAACAATTTTGTGAAAACTTTGTGAAGGAAGTGGACAAAGCCCTCAAGGACGTCAGCAAGAGCCACAAGAAGAGAACATCCACATGTGCACCAGTAACCGAGCCATCCTTGTTCATCAACAAGAAACCCAAAGGTAAATCTGAAACCCATGTTGAGGAGTTTAAAGATTTTTCAGATTCTTTACCTACCTTTGATGAATATGATGACGAGATTATTGAAAGTTTGATGACTTGTGATGATAAATGTGATCTTCCTTCTCTGGAACCTGAGTTTGAAATTGATAATGAACAGGCTAATGTAGAGCTAACCGTTTTGCAACCGGAGCTTCCGAGTAGTCTTGTTTTGTCTCAACAGGTTTTTGAGGAAGAGCCACTGGACTATCCACATCAATGCCCATGTCTTGGCACTTGGATATCTTTGGATGATGGTCCAGATCCTATCTTTGATGAGGAGGACGAACCTGGTCCAGTCTTTGATGAGGACGCAACAAGCATCACATCCATAGCTATGGAGAGTCATCTATGCTTTGATCCCGGCACATCTCCTCCCCCTTTGTCTCCTGATCTTCAAAAGCACTGTGAGAACTATGATTTGTTACTGTTCACGAGAATAGTGATTTCGTGAATAGTGAATTTTGTCGGTAACATCGGTTCATCGACGGAGGTGTTTTAAACACGGTGGTTTTAGAAACGATGGGAGGCGAAGACGGTTCAACACACGGTATCGGGAAATTTGATGGTACAGACTATGCATTTTGGAGAATGCAAATTGAAGATTATCTGTACGGACGGAAGCTTCATCAACCACTGAGCAAGAAGCCTGAGAAGATGGATCAGGCTGAGTGGGAGCTCCTTGACAGACAAGTTCTGGGTGTTATAAGGCTAACACTGTCGAAGAACGTTGCTCACAACGTTGCGAAGGAGAAGACCACTGAAGGGCTCATGAAAGTTCTCTCTGATATGTATGAGAAACCTTCGGCAAATAATAAAGTAGTTCTCATGAAGAAACTCTTTCATTTGAAGATGGAAGAAGGTGGCCTGGTTGCCGCACATGTGAACGAGTTCAACACGATTGTCAACCAACTGTCATCGGTTGAAATCGAGTTTGAAGATGAAGTGCGAGCACTGATTTTGTTGGCATCTCTGCCAAATAGTTGGGAGCTAATGCGGGCAGCGGTTAGTAATTCTGTGGGTACTCAAAAGCTCAAATTCAATGATGTTAGAGATCGTATCCTTACCGAGGAAGTTCGAAGGATAGACTATGGGGAAGCATCAACGAGCTCTGCTTTCAACGTGGAAAACAGAGGGAGAAACCCAGATAGAAGTAACCGGAGTTATGGCAGATCGAAGTCAAGGAGTGGACGGAGTCAGTCCAAATTTAGACAGCCTGCAGAGTGCTGGAATTGTGGAAAGACAGGCCACATTAAGAAGAATTGCCGGGCACCACCGAAGAAGGAAGACAACACTAGAGGCGGAGCCAATGCAGTGACACGTGAAATCGCTGACGCATTGGTAGTGTCTGTTGATTCCCCGAGGAAAAGTGAAGCTCGTGATGCAGCTGGAAATAACACCAAAGCGTCAATCGCCTATGTCGATAGCCCAATAGATTCATGGGTGCTTGACTCAGGAGCGTCATTTCACACCACACCGCACCACAACATTATGGAGAATTATGTTGCTGGAAATTACAGAAAGGTATATCTCGCTGATGGATTACCTTTGGACATAGTTGGTATTGGAGATATCAATTTGAAGATGTCAGATGGACGGGTGTGGAAGATTACGAAGGTCAGACATGTGCCAAAGTTGATGAGAAATCTAATCTCGGTAGGTCAACTTGATGACACGGGGCACGATGTCAACTTTGGTGGTGGAGCCTGGAGAGTCAGGAAAGGTTCCATGGTGGTTGCAAGAGGTCATAAAAGAGGCACTCTCTATATGACGACGAGTTATCAAGACACTGTTGCTGTTGTCGAGAATGCCAAACAAACGAAGTTGTGGCATTGTAGGTTGGGGCACATGAGTGAGAAAGGGATGAAACTCATGGTGGAAAATGGCGCTCTTCCGGATCTGAAGAAGGTGGATCATCAGATGTGTGAAAGCTGCATCCTTGGGAAACAGAAACGAGTTAGTTTCTCTAAAGGAGGAAGAGAGCCAAAATCTGAGAAGTTAGAGCTGGTGCACACTGACGTATGGGGACCTGCTCCTATTGCATCGCTGGGAGGTTCGTACTATTATGTGACCTTTATTGATGACTCCACAAGAAAGGTGTGGGTCTACTTCATGAAGAACAAATATGAAGTGTTCTCGGTTTTCAAGAGATGGAAAACCATGGTTGAGGTTGAGACAAATCTCAAGTTGAAGTGTCTAAGGTCTGATAATGGTGGTGAGTATATCAGCGGCGAATTCAAAAGATACTGCACTGATAACGGAATCAAGATGGAGAAGACTATTCCTGGAACGCCTCAACAAAATGGAATAGCGGAAAGGATGAACCGAACCTTGAACGAGCGTGCAAGGAGCATGAGATTGCACTGTGGATTGCCAAAGACGTTTTGGGCAGATGCAATCAATACTGCAGCCTACTTAATCAACAGAGGACCGTCTGTGCCATTGGGATTTAAGATCCCTGAAGAAGCTTGGAGTGGAAAGAAAGTAAACCTTTCTTATCTAAAGGTGTTTGGATGCTTAGCTTATGTTCACATTGACGATGCTGCAAGAAGTAAACTTGACTCGAAGTCTAAGAAGTGTTACTTCATCGGTTATGGTGACACGGAGTTTGGTTACCGGTTTTGGGATGATGAAAATCGGAAGATCATCCGCAGCAAGAGTGTTGTGTTCAACGAAGAAGCGTTGTACAAGGATAAGCTAAGAGAAGGCTCGGAGAGGAAAGAGCCTGGAGCTGTTGACTTAGATGATATCCTGACACCAGGGTTGCCACAGGATACCCCAACAGCAGAAGAAGAAATCTCTCAAGACGAGAGTGGTGAGGCTGAAGAGAGTGATGATTCTGAAGTGGTCCCATATACACCTATCACGGAGTTACGACGGTCAAGTAGAATCATCAGAAAGCCTGTAAGATTTTCTCCATCGCTCAACTACATTCTGCTTACAGACAGAGGAGAGCCTGAATGTTATGAAGAGGCTATGCAAGTGGATGAGTCGATCAAGTGGGAGCTTGCAATGAACGACGAGATGGACTCATTGTTATCCAATCACACGTGGGAGTTAGCAGATTTGCCTAAGGAGAAAAAGGCATTGCATAACAAGTGGGTCTACCGAATAAAAGAAGAACCTGATGGGAGTACGCGCTATAAGGCGAGGCTTGTTGTGAAAGGATTTCAACAAAAAGAAGGCTTTGACTACACTGAAATCTTCTCCCATGTAGTCAAGATGGTGACCATCAGAACGGTTCTTGGGCTGGTAGCACAAGAAGAGCTGCATCTTCAGCATATGGATGTAAAGACGGCATTTCTTCACGGTGATTTGGATGAAGAAATTTATATGAAGCAACCCGAAGGCTTTGAGGTCAAAGGAAAGGAAAGCCTTGTTTGCAAGCTTAAGAGGAGTTTGTACGGTTTGAAACAAGCTCCAAGACAGTGGTATAAAAGGTTTGACAGCTTTATAAAAGGTGTCGGTTTCTTGAGGTGTGAAGCTGACCACTGTTGTTACTTCAAGAGACTTGAAGAGTCCTACTTGATATTGCTCCTATACGTGGATGACATGCTGATCGTGGGAGCGGACTTGCATGAGATTAATAGCTTGAAGACGAAACTCTCAGAAGAGTTTGCGATGAAAGACCTTGGAGAAGCAAGGCAGATTCTAGGAATGAGAATCACTAGAAGCAAAGAGGGTCTCAAGCTATCACAAGAGGAGTATGTGAAGAAAGTCCTCAAGAGATTTAACATGGATGATGCGAGGCCAGTCAATACTCCGCTGGCAAGTCATTTTCGGTTATCCAAGGATCAATCTCCAAAGACGGAAGACGAGATGGCATATATGGATAAAGTTCCATATGCTTCTGCTATAGGCAGCCTGATGTACGCGATGATATGTACAAGGCCAGACATTGCACATGCAGTGGGAGTGGTTAGCAGGTTTAGGAGAAATCCGGGAAAGGAACACTGGGAAGCTGTTAAGTGGATTTTCAGATATCTGAAAGGGAATCCAAGTTTGTCGCTATGTTTCGCAAAGTCTGAAACGGGATTGCAAGGATATGTTGATGCTGACAACGGAGGCGACATTGACAGCACAAAGAGCACAACTGGATATGTATACACTTTTGGCGGTACTGCAATTTGTTGGGTTTCAAAGTTGCAGAAAATTGTATCTCTATCAAGCTGTGAAGCTGAGTATGTTGCGGTTACGGAGGCAACAAAAGAGATGATATGGTTACAGTCTTTTCTACAAGAGCTGGACCATGACCAAGGGAAAAGTGTGTTGTACTGTGATAGTAAGAGTACCATCGATTTGGCAAAGAATCCGGTTTATCACGCTCGGACGAAACACATACATCGGAGATATCATTTCATCAGATCAGCGTTAGAAGATGAAGTGTTGGTGCTTGAGAAGATCCCAGGAAGTAAGAATCCGGCAGACATGCTGACGAAGGTCGTGCCGTGTGAGAAGCTGAGGTTGTGTGAAACCTCAGTTGGCTTGTTGGAGTAACAAGCTGAGAAGACCTGCTACATTGATCAAGGTGTGAAGACAGATTGAAATCAGTCTTCAAGTGGGAGATTGTTAGTCAAAGAACACGTTTTTTTTTGGTGGCCGGTGATGACGGTGGACGGTGGCCGTAATCAAAGAAGACGGTTTGGTAGGTGGTGATTTGTCAACAATCGTGAGCTTCACCAACCTTCAATTTCTCCTATAAATAGAGGCGTATGGTGCAGAGGCAAGAGTATCCCAAAATTCAGAAACTACAAAGGAAGAAGAAGAGAGAACGAGAGAGAAGAGAAGAACGTGAGAAAAAAAAATCTTTTTTTTCTTTTAAGAAATTATTATAATTTCTTGAGTGTATTTGAGATCGGGATGATTTGAGAGCTTGTAAAAAATTTCCCGGTGATAATAAAAAGGATCGGTAGCAGGTCCCGGAGACGTAGGCACGATTGGCCGAACTCCGTTACCAAATTTTGTGTGTTTCTTCCCGCTCCCGAAAATTCTGAATTTTCCACAAAAAAATTTGACGCGTATTTCCTAACAGAACCCGGTTACAGTCACTCATTGCATACACGATAAAGGTTCTCCAGATAATAAATACAGTTTTTTCTTTCGTTAGATATATTTTTGAAAAGGATTCTTCAAAGAAGTTTGCTCTAGAACCCGTCGAACAAGCAGTAACCATTACACTGAAGATCGGAGGAAACCGATTATATTCCTGATTTCAAAAGCCGGCAAAAAAACAAAAATATCCTTTGAAACTTAGAGAAAAATAATCAGTATGAAACCATAATACGAGAAAACAAGAAAGAAGAAACTAGTGTAAGAGAAATCGCACACACACACACAAAATACTTCACTGACGACTGCAAACCCTAAATTTTGGCTATTGTAAGTAAACAACAATGTTTGGTTTTTTTTTTTGATTAAAAACAACAATGTTTCAGATAGAATAGTTGCAATAAAGGGATGGGATTATATAACAAAGTTAAAAACATACTATAAGATAAGATCGGAAACACATTTAATTCTTTTGTACTCGAACAAATCAGATTCTGTAAGAGTGAAAAACAAACTCAAATTAAACGTGAACAAAAATTGTGTTCCAAAAAAAAAATGATGTGAACAAAAACTATGTTCCTTTTTGCCCTAATTTATAAATTGTGGAACATTTTTAATGAAACGAGAAACCATTTTCCTTAGTAATGAAATGGTCACAAGGCGTTGATTGTCGCCTGCTTCTTGGAACTCCCTAACGCAGACAAATCAACATCCCGTGATCTCTTCTTCCCACCGCAGCACTCATCGTTTGGTTTAGCGTTTGTCGTCGTCGCACTGATAATATTAACCCCGAACAACCTAATCCCACTCCGAACCGGGTTGGTTTGCATCGTACCAGACCGGACTTTCCAGTCAATATACAATTTCCGGTCCGATCCGGTCGACCTCTCGAAACAAACCACATCACCGGCTCTGAGACTCTTCTCTTTAACGAACCGGCTCCATCCCTTGGTCAACACGTAACTTTGACTGCTGTTCCAGTACGAGTAACGGAACCGCCACACTTTCCCCGTCCTGTCTTCCAAACTAATCAAAACACCTTTTGTCGCCGACAAAGGAAACTGCTTCTCCGCGTGCTGTTTCGGTATCACCAAACGGTTAAGCTTCCCTACGTCGCTCGGCGTAACGGCTTTCTCGAAAAGAACCTCACGCGGTCTAGAAACGACGTCGTCGTGTCTTCCGTTACCGTCAAGAAACTCGTGTTTGGTCTGTTGTTGTCGAAGCTCGTTGGCGTAAGTGTGTTTCCTCAACATGTTGACGATATCGGCCTTGGAGTGAGCCTCGAGGAAAGCAGAGTCTGCCTCGGTGGTTGCGTCAAGTTTAAAATTTGTGACGGCGTCACGTCCACGGAATCTCCGGGCGGCGATGTCGTAGGAGGATGCAGCTTCTTCCTCGTCTTCGAAAGTGCCTAACCACACACGCTGGTGCTTCTCGTAGATCTGAGCTCCCCATCTCCCGTTAGGTTGTGGGACAACGCCTTTGAATCTTGATGACCGGAGCTTCCGCGAGTCAGTCTCGACGCCGTTGTCTAGGCCAAGGATGACGCTGCTTTCGCCGCTTCTCATTCTGTAGAGACGCGTCGGAGGAGGAGGAGATAGAGTAGAGATGGAGATAGATTGTGAAGTGTTGTTAGTACTGTCGTCTACACAGCTGAGGAAACAAAAATAAAAAGAAAAAGAGAAATAGTCTGTGTGTTTCTTGATGAATAGATGAGGTTGGAGTCTATGTATATATAGAGAGAGGAAGCGCATGTACGTTGCCTTTGATATTATTTGTTTCAGATAATTACATTGAGACACGTTTTTACACTGACACACATTTTGCATTCAAGTAAATGTCTCTTATATCCTCTAACCAAAATAATTACAAACGTGAATGAATTATTTCTATCCATTTATTTCTTCTTTTGACGGTGAGTACATAAGCTTCAATATATTTTCTGTTACCTCTTTCTCCATTTCAAATTTTTTTAGTAGTTGTTTCACGCTCCACTTCCAGTGGTAGCCAATGGATGTGTGGAGGCTTAAGAAAGTATCACCGAAGCAAAGCACCAGGGTGTTGAACCAATGAGAAGGCATCACTTCATAGAAATATTGTTGTTAATGTTGTCATAGAGACGAATGTGATGACATAGAGACGAAGGTAGCTGAGAGGAAGACTTGTGTTGATCGATGAAATGATAAAAGGAAAGGTAGCTGAGAGGAAGACTTGTGTTGATCGATGAAATGATAAAAGAAAAGGTGATGAGAGAGATGATTATGGTTAAACACCATAGTTTCATGAACCCATCCACAAAAGAGTCCATCAAAAACCATTCATGAAAATCTCTCCACACAAAATTTTTACTTGTTTGTCTTCTTTAAAATAGGTTTATGGGTTTTGACTAAATGCTTAACACTTAAGACATGAAAGATTGGCATTTGTGATTTTTTTAACTCGTTTGTATCTCTGCTAGATTGTATCCATATAACAAATATAAAATAGAGATTGTACACATAAGCTTGTCCACCGAAGATCCATTTACCAAATCTTTATCTATCAAGAATGTAACATATCAAATAGATAGTCTAGTCCAATGATTATTTGTTTATAAAGACTACTTTTTAAAGACTATTTCATGTTTTTCGTTTCTCGTTTTTGATATAATTTTATTTGATGAGATTAATTTGTGGATGATGTTTCATGGATGGTCACCAAAAATGTTATAGGGAGACATCTAAAACAGATTAATGCCATTATTAACTCTTTATGTATAAATCCAAAGAGGTCATCCACATAATACATGCATGTCCACCAAATATCATCTTACGAAAGACCCATCCACCAAAAATGTATCCACATAACACATATCAAATGGAGGTTGTCAACCGCAAACATGTCCACCTAAAACTCATCCACCAAATTAATTCAAATTTCTCTTCAGGAATCATGTCCATCATTTTTTCTATCTAAAAAAATTTTTGTTCACATTTGAAAATTCCAGAAATCTATAAATCGCCAGACTGAACATACCTCTTCTAATAATAGTTTCACACTGTGTTCGTTATTGATAAAATGTTTACTATAAACAACCTTTACATCTCATCTATACCCAGAATCATTCTCACATTCATGTGTGTTACCACTAGATTCATTTAAATACTGAATGTGAATCTTAACATCCACAATAGGAATTTGGTATTGATTGTTTGTAGTTTGAGGAAAGAAGTAACTTGTCGACAACAACATCTTTTAAATAACAACGATCTAATCATATTCAAATTGAAGAAAATGAATTATATAAAGTGGCAGAACCACATTGTTACCATGTGGGTCAGTTGACCCATGTGAATTTATGAATAAAAATATTTACATGTATATTTCTTTGGAAATTTGGGAAAATAGTGTAAATTTTAATTAATTGACCCATAATATATGTTAATTATGAATTGATCTTTTTGATATTTTTCTCTGGATCCACCACAAATTATATATTAAATATCAAAGGGGTTCAAAAGTTTTTTTTCATAAGAACAAGGTTAATGTGATGAAGAACGAGATCTAAGAGCATGTTCATCCATAGTAACCCCATTGGGGTTCTTAAAACTTATTTTTTTGTTTTCTGATTTTTTTTTAAATTAAAACAAATAAGTTGTGGGCCGCCACGTGTCAGTGGGACCCACAAAATAGTATAAGAGCTGGTTCTTAAAATGAGATTTAAAGGTGGTTCTTAAGGAAAGTGGTGGGGCCCACCATTAATTTTGGTTAAGAATCCCCTAAGAACCACTAATGGAGCTGGTCTAAGTGAGGTCGAAGTGTTTGGATAATGAGAGCTCGATCTTGATGTTTGTGTATGCAGGTGTGAATGTGTATCCCCTTCTCCTCTCGTTCTCCTTCTTATACTCTTTTTGGCTGTTAGCTTCTTCTTATATCCTCTCCTTTTCTTGTTACTCGGTCTCTATAATCTTGAAACTGCTTTCATCCCGTTACTGTGAATATCAGAACCGTTGAGAATATCTTCTGACTTGTTGAAACTAGTTGCTTCTGATCTGTTTCTCTTTGCTGCAAGCGCTGCGTGAGCATGACACACTAAAAAAAATGAGAGATTCAAGAATGTCTTTTATTTTATTCAGTTCTCAACATTATCGTGACGTGTAGGAACCATGCACTACGAGACAAATATTCACTCACCCATCACCTAGAATCACCGTTAAAGACCTACTAATTATAGATGATGCTTTGGGTCTTTTTTTTTGTTATGTACACAAATTTAAAAATATATTTAATTTAGTACATTTAGAAAATAAAAATATCATTAATTATTTGTCTAACTATAACTCAACTAATAAAAGATTGACTATGTACTATTTTCGAAGGAGTAAACCGAATCATGTTTAGAAATTATTACTAAATCCAAAGTTAAACATCTAAACAAAAGTTTAAATATTTGGTATCTAAAAACCGGAATCAAACTTGACCTCTTCCAAAATATTTTAAGTATCCAAAAATATTTGAATCAAATTTTATACTTAAATGTATTAGTTATTTTTAATTTAGTAACCGAAATATAAAATATATTTTGTAATTGACTAAAAGACCTGAAAATATATACAAGTAGTCAAAATTAAATATTTAGAATAGCTAAAATTAAAGTACTTAAAACACCAAAATTATTTGAAATAATTATTGATTCTGTATTCAAATATTCAAGCCAAATCAATTTTATTTTAAGTATAGGTATTTTGGCGTAATTTGAAAGTTATACATTAGTTTTTATTTTTATATTCTGAAATTTTTTAAATATATATGATTTTTTTATTAAAAAAAGATGGATTATCCAAACGCAAACAACAAAGATTTGATCAAAACTCAAACCAAAATTTATAAATACCCAAATAGAACTTAGATTCTTTACCCATAAAATTTCAAAACTCAAATAGACGTGAACCAAAACTAAACTCCTACCCCTAACGGTGAAACATAAAGATTCATTAATATACAAATAAGTTTTTTTATTAAAATTTGAAAAAATCATACTATTTAAATAATTTTTATTCATCTATTTAGAAATGGAAGGTGTAGAAATCCTTAAATCTCTATTCCAGTACAGCAGTTTAAATCTTTAATTTATCTTTTATTTGTTAACCCAGTCGAACCAATTTAATCAAGAAAATATTAAAATCTTTTGTTTTTGCTTTCTAATGGCTAGATAATTGAGGTCAACTGTGATCATGGTATCCACTTTGGTGAGACCAGTTGAGTTGATTGGTCAATTGATTAATTACTAAGGAGTATGTGACTGTATTAGCTCTCAGAAGAGAATTATTAAATTCTCTCAGGGTCTATTGATTAAGGGTCTGAGGAGATTTTGGAGTGTCTAAATTTTGGTGGGATTTGGATGAGTTATAAAATTGTTTGAATGATTTTACTAAAAGTTAAAAAAATAAAATTATAATCCGTAGATGGTTAGGTAAGATATTTTCTATAAATTTCAGAGATGTTTACATGATTCGAAATGTTATTTTTGTCAACACACTTTTTGCTTACGGAGTTATAGTTAGGACTGAGCATTTTATCCGTAAAATTTGATTCGATAAGTTATTTGTTTCTAAAAATTTAGATATGTGTAAGTCTTTGAATTAAAACAAACCAAATCACAACTATTAAAAAAATTAAAGATGAATATCCAATTCGTCCATTATGCAAATAAATGTATATCTATAATTAAATATATAGTTTTAAATATATAATCTCATATATTTATTATTTCAACAAATAATTTTATTTTATAAATTACATATAAAAATATTAATTTAAGAAAAAATGGAAAATCTTCTTAGAAAACAACAGTTTTTCTTTAAAAAAAAATATTTTATAAGAAAAATTCTTTAATTTTTAAAATTTTATGAAACATATAGTTTCATTTATTTCTTTTTATTTTATATTGTATAAAAGAAATCTAAAATAAATAAACTTGTATAGTTTTTCTAGATTTATTTGTAGTGAACAAAGTAGATGAGGTATCTGTAAATATATGTAACTATTCGCAAATATCCGTTAATTTTTTGGATATCCGTAAATAACTTTTTATGCAGATCATGATTTTTATTTTGGAATCATAGTTTGTTTTTTTTTCTTTATATCTGAAAATTGCCGAGTAAAATTGAGAACTTGGCTGCACAGTATATTATTGATCAGTTTTGCTAGTGGTATGATCAGTTCATGGCTCGCCTATGGATTTTAATGTTCTTCAGTTTTGTTTTTCAGATATTTGACAATTAAGCTTTTTGACATGTACTTGAGACAGCAAGCCAAGTGCCAAACAGGTGAAGAAAAAACCTGATGGTCCTTTTGCCAGTTATTATTTTCTTTGTGGGGCAACTAAAGAGTTCTCAATGCAAATAATTTAGAAACAAGACAGACTAAATAAAGATGAAGAGAAGTGTAGCAAGTTTCTCTTTTGTGATTTATGCTGCTAAAAGTATTTAAAAAGAACTTGGTAGATATGAAACTTAGCAGTAGTGTTCATAGACGAAACATAATGTAATCAAGATTCAATGGCAGCGACAGGAAGTGACGTTGTCCTTTTAAAACATTTTGGTAGCAATATTTCTCCAAACATCTTCTCTTTCACCTTATCTTCCTCTCTCTCCGGCCGCCACTGGGATTTTGCACTTGGCTTTAAGTCATCTTAACTCTTGTTGGACCTGAATCAGTTCACCTGATGTTCGGTTTTCTCGGCTAGCTCATCGCAGTATAAAGACGGCAGAAACGAGAACGATTCATATAGATGGTTTAGTGATTTACATTCGCCACTAGTTTACACTCTCGCTAGATAATTTCTCTATCCATTTTTAACTAATAGGAGGTTCTTATAAGGTTTTTAACCAAAAATAGTGGTGGGTCTCACCGCTTTCCTAAAAACCGTCTCTAAAAATTTCTAATTAAGAACCGTTTTTTTGCACAGTTTCGTGTGATTCACTAACACGTGGTGGTCCACGATTGGTTTGTTTAAATTTTTTTTTAAATCTGAAAAAAAACTAAGATTCTTAGAGTATCTCTAATGAACTAAGTTTCTTAGAGTATCTCTGATGCTGATACTCACTATTGGAGTCCTTAAATTTTTTTTTTATTTTTTTTTCTTTTAAAGATTAAAAGATAAAAAAAATATCAACTAATCGATGCCAGGGCCCACAAATATTGCAATGACTCATAAAAAATTATTATTTAAAAATTTTAAAGATTAAATTATTAATTTTTTTTGCTAAAGATTCGTTTTTAAGGATTTCAGTTGGAAATGCTCTTAGCAATAAACATGCTTTTACAATCCTCTTCTTCCACTCTCGGTCGCCATAACTCCAGCCTCATCCTTCACTATGTCATATGACAGCTCCTCGGTAATTGAGTGAAAAAGCACACTGACTATTTTCAGAATATGTTATTTTATTTGTTTTCAAATATCTTCAAATAACATCTATGGAGATGTTATTATGCAGAAACTATTTTTAACTAAAAACGAATGTCAAGTCTTTTAAAATATTTATCACAATACTTTTCCTAAATATTGTTTACAATGGATTTAATATAACTTTTAGAAATTGTTAGTTGAATAATAGGGAATTACAAGTGAGTGTTAATATCTTTACACAAATCTCATATTGAATAACACACTTGATTTGGAAAAAAGTTTAAAATCATTGATTGAAACCCTTGATACAATAACATGAGATTATAACAAAATCCCAAAGTCTTCTATAACCCTTGATACAATATATCTTCATTTACATCTACTTGTAGTTTGCTCGACCGTCCAATTGTTAACAGACTTGACAAAACCGGGTCTAAGTCAATAACCTCCAAGTTTCTTATTAGGACAACTGTCGACTTATGTTGTCGGATGCTATAAAGCCCAGCCCACTAATTTACCAGGTACGGGCTCCAGAGATCGGTCCAACGTTACGAGAAAAGGTTATTACTACAAAATACAACCCAGATCAAAGTAGAGTAAAAGAAAAGATAAATGGAAACAAGTGCTAACTGAGCTGAAATTCTCTAGTTGTTTTAAAGAATGCAGGCTGTGCACTTCGAACCCACGCGCACAGAAGAACTCAAGTCTTCCCCCTTAACCACTCGGGCAAACCTGCTCATTGCTTATTATGTACAGTGTCAATAGCTAAGGCACGTAAACAGTAATATTATGAGAAACGAAGAACTAGGATTTGGATGGTGTTTCCTTCAGCAAACAATCACCATAAAACCAAGTTGGAGAAAACGTGGATCCCCATAGAAGGATGTGCATAAGTGTAGATATGATTTAACTTAGTCCTTCATACTTACTTTACAATACATGCAATTTCCAAAGCGAGAGTTATCCTTTTCTTAATATTGTAAACTATTATTAATCTTCTTGTCTAAGCAGTGGACAGTAACTGTATATCGGATCCTCTGCATAAACGAGTCTCAGATAAAACAAGGTCTTAGAAGAAAACGTTTCATAGGAGAGATTAGAGTCCATATACAAAAGGACAACATTATACGCAACGCTGGAGACACGTTCCAAAGAAGTTGTTCTAATTCCGAAAAAAAGAACAATATGAACTTGATGGCACCAAAAACAAAGTAGGGAATCATACAGCACCAAAAAAAGACATAGTCTCCATATCGTGGGAGTTGTGTTTTGTCAGTCAGTCTTTCCAGTGCCCCAAGCAAGAAAGCTCTCTTCTGATCCAAACTCCTGAACACACATAACAACCAGCCTTTTAGCTTTTTGCACCAAAATAAAAAGTATAAAGAGAAGAAAGGGATATATATATATAAGTTTACCAACTGACTCAGACGGAACTCAGGTGGAGTATCAAGGTCTATGTTGCAGGGATCAAGAACCAGTTTCTGACAATCCTCTAGATCCCGTTTGAAGTCATCTGTTCCTAGGTGTGCGTAATCCGCAAAACGTGGCTGCTTATTCCTTAAGCCTCCTACACTGTTTGTGTCCTGTGATCCAACCTGCAAGAGATCTTCGCAAAGAGACAAAGCTTCCACTAGCTGTTGCGAGTCCAAGATAAACTGAGATCCACCACTGTCCAACAAATTCTGATCTTCCTCAGCTTGGTTTTCACCTTCTTTATTATTCTCTCTGTCTTCTTGATCCTTCTCATCTTCTTTATCATCATTCCCTTCGTCTCCTTTATCATAGATCATTATCTCATTTTCTCGGTTTTCAATCCCTGTCTCAGGCGCAGGATCATCCTCGGAACTTGGTCTTTCATGATCACGTTGAGCCCATTGAACCTCATCTTCCATATACATTGCCTCGGATGTCTTAGGTACCATGAAGCAAAGCAATCAGTCAGTTAGTTAGTGAACTAGCAATGCGTTGTATATTTACATAGGAATGTGATAAGATCAGACCCAGTACACTCCTAACACAGGGACTTGTCAAAAGAAAGCAAGAAACTAACCTCAGCAAGAGAAACCTCATGCTCATGTGCAGTTACATAGTCACTGACATTAGCATAGTCATTTGCCAAGTGAGAATCTGAGCAAAGTGGCACAGCTTGTCTAGGCTCAGGTGTAAACAGTTTCGGAGTGACAGGATCCGCTTTTGGAGTTGTAGCAGCAAAGATATCTTCAGAGACTTCTTGCTCAGCTTTATCACCTCTTTTGAGGACTGCTTGCTGCTGCTGTGGCTGCTGGTAGAATATCTTAGAAACAACATACTCACCTTCCTTCTCATCTTCATCTGTTCCTAAATGATATTGATGCATCACCCAGTTGGTTTTCACAGCTTTTCCACCATATAGAACCATTATCTTCTTGCAACCTCTTTGAACACCATCCAACAAAACAGGTTTAGTTCTTCCAGTCTTATGCCAGCGCACATCGCCAAGATCATCGTCGTGAATCTTTCTACGCTTCCGAGTTCCTGTGCTGTAAGCTTTGATTGCTCTATGGAAGAAATGAGACACAGTCCCATCATGCTTAACACCTAACAAGATTTCAATCTGAGTAAGAGAAACTTTCCTTTTGATCACTGCAAATATAGAAAGAGCACAGGCATTGTCTAACCTGGTAAGTTCTTAGGATGTGTGTAACAGATTCCATCATCTTGATCAACGGTAGGGATGAACTCGTCAATGAAAGGATGTGGACTTAAATCCAATGAACCAGATTTTGCAAGCAAATGCCATATGATCTCTGGATCAGATGGATCGAATTTAACGCCTCGTGGCAAGCCTGGCCAGTCATCCACTTCCTGGAAAATGTACAGACAGAATATGTATTTTACAACAACATAGAAATATAGTATTTGAGAGAATGGGCATCAAGAGAGCAAGCAAGGCTTACATCGTTGTTGTCAATGACGTGACGACAGTTGGGACAAAGTCTTGTAGGATTAGTGTTCCAAACAGTTCGGTGAGGGTCTGGTCCACTCAAAACTTTTGTTGCAAGACGGTGTTTATCTACAAGCCATGTTCGTCTGCATACAGCAAGAAAGGCATCCATTATCAGTTCAATATAAATTATACACATAACACAAGTACCTTTTTAAGTGATATAGCTCTAATGAAAGGCCTAAAAAAAAGGTTTGTATCCAGTATCATTTCCAAACACATGTCAAAAAGAAGACCAAACACATTCATTCTGCAGAAGACTTGTGTCTATTGTCTGTTCCACCTTAACAAAACCCATGAATATCTACTTCCAGATAGTGGAAAGTAGTGAACTTGATACATGTAAATGCTAATACACATACTGTGGAAAGGTATGAACTTTACGAATTTCATACTTCTCATAGGACTGTAAGCTTCAAAAAGAATCCATTTATTTTATAAACCCTAAGCAATGAATGATCCAAATGTAGATTTCAAAGATGACCTCTTTCGCGCTTATTACAGAGCTCATTACAAAACCGAAAAAAGGTTGAAACTTTTCTGTCTACTTTATCGATTGAAATCGACAGAAACTTAAAAACTCAATGACCTAGACAAAACCCCATAGGTGGAAGAGAGGGCTTACCCAGCCATTAGAGCTCGATGAAGAAAACGATCAGAACGAATCCGAGAAGCCCTGAGGACAACTCTCTCGACGGTCTCAAAAGTTTAGGGGTTTGAAGCTTTCTCGACACCCTAATCGATGATACTAAGTATTAACTCGTGTCCGGTTTAATACTGTTTTCGCTTTTTGAGAAACTAAAAATAAAAGATTTTAGAGAAAATAGAAAATCTTTAGTCCTTCGCGGAGATCACTGGGTAGTGGAGAGAGAGAGATAGGTAGGCGCCAGTTTTTATGTTTTGGAACAGTGGTGGAAGTTATCCGCTGCGACGCGACTTTGCGTTGGCTTCTATCGTAAACCCACCTAGTCGTGTATATCAACGGTTGCGATGTCTTTGATGGGTCTACTGATTAATCAGCTTTCCAACTAATGATGGGTTTAAATATTTGAAATTCATTAGATTAATGATATGCAACACAACACAAGATGATGGGTCTTCCATTGGAGAGGATTACTGGATTTTTATAATCATCATCCAACCATAAAGCAAAGCACTAGTGTGTACTATTTATCAGCTTTTTAGTGAAAAGAAAGTGTTTATCAGCTTTATATGTGCTTTTCACATTTTAATAAAGATTTTTACCACGTTGTTTTGATATCCCAAAATCAAAATCTTTCTTTTCATTGCATTTTAATTGTTTTGGTTTCCCTTCACTCATTACAACGGTTGCAATTTCCTTGATCAGTAAATAGTATTCCTTCTGTTTCTAAATTTTGTTTCTAAATAAGTGTCATTCTACCATCTTTTCTTGGTTCAAAAACAATGTCACTTTACATTTTTAATGCAACTTTTTCTATATAATTTCATTCTTACCATTTTAACTAACCAATAGATGTTTTTAAAAATTATTTTTATTTAAATAAATATACAATAAATAAAGACATAATAGTATATTTATTCATTTTTTAATATGTGTGAAAGGTATATAAATGACACTTATTTAAAAACATAAAGAGTATTTTGCAAGTGTTCACTATTTACTACTAGTATTTAGTAGACTGTAATTGCAATAACTCAAGTAAATAGTGGTAGACTGTATAGGTAGTAACTTGCTCCTTTACTTAATATGGTTTGAGATCCAAAATTATATCGTTTTTTCAACTCATTTCAATCATGTTTTGCTGACTCATTACAATATACTAGTTACCAAAACTGATAGCCAAAAAAAAGAAGAAAAAACAAGACCAAAGACAAGTGCTGCCATGTGGGATACTTTGGAACGTTTCTTGGAGGTTTCTATCTATTCCATTGTCAATGCATAGAACCAATGAGCTTTGAATTTAACATTTAGATTTTTGTAAACTGCAGACTGGCGCCTCTAGTTTTTGAGATGGAGACAGGTTCATGAATTTTCTTGTAGCGGATCCAAACAATCCTATGTCAGTTAAATCCGCATTACATTGTTGGGGGATGTACAATACAAGCATGATCTCATTGCTTCTGCAGCGTTTGCTATTTTTTCTTTTTATCCAAATTTGGCAACTAAGTGAAACAAACTCTCCCAAAAGACATTTGCGCCACTGCTCTTTGCTTCTGCGTTGGTTCCATTTAGTAGAAACGGTTTTGAATGGGACAACAGTGAACCAAGGAAGCAGCGTGACACCACCTCCATCAAGACCATGGACACCCAATAGTATTTAGAATTATTTTTAATTATTGAAAAACTACATTTTTTCTTTAAAAGAAGAAAATTATGTTTTCCCGCCAAAACACTTTTTTCCATCAAAAACCAAGAAATCACATTTTCCCGCCAAAACCGAAAATAATATTTTCCCACCAAAACCGAGAAATAATATTTTTTCGCCAAAACCGAGAAATCATTTTTTCCCGCCAAAACAAAAATTACGTTTTCCCGCTAAAACCAAAAATCACTTTTTCTCGTCAAAATCGAAAAATCAAGTTTTCTCCTCAAAACTGAGAAATCGCGTTTTCCCGCCAAAACCGAGAAATCGTGTTTTCCTGCCAAAACCGAGAAATTGTGTTTTTTCCACCAAAACCGAAAATAATGTTTTCCCGCCAAAACCGAGAAATAATGTTTTTTCGCCAAAACCGAGAAATTCTGTTTTCCCGCCAAAACCGAAAATCACATTTTCTTGCCAAAAACGAGAAATCATATTTTTCCGTCAAAACAAAAAAATTGCGTTTTTCCGTCAAAACCGAGAAAATAAGTTTTCCCGAAAAAACCGTGAAAAGAAGTTTTCCCGCCAAAATCGAGAAATTAAGTTTGCCCGCCAAAATTGAGAAATCACGTCTTCCGCAAAAATAGAGAAAATAAGTTTTCCCGCCAAAACCGAGAAAATAAGTTTCTCCGCCAAACCCAAAAATTCACGTTTTCCCACCAAACTGAAAAATTAAGTTTTCCCGCCAAAACGAAGAAAAAAATCACGTTTTTCCGCCAAATAAAAAAAATCATATTTTCCCGTCAAACCGAGAAATTAAGTTTTTCCCGCAAAAAAAAATAATGTTTTTCCGTCAAAACCGAGAAATTATGTTTTCCGCCAAAATAAAAATTATTATTTTCCCGTTAAAACTGAGAAATTAAGTTTTCTTTAAGTTTCCCGACAAAACCAAAAAATTAAGCTTTCCCGCCAAGATTGAAAAATGTGATTTTCCATCAATCCCCTCTTTGGTTCTTCTTGTGAAGTTCTCCCCTTTCTTCTACCTCATATATACTGACATAACATGAGTAGTGCATTGAAAGATCTTTTGTTCTGATAAAACTAAGAACAGCTCGAATGATTTTTCGGTTTGTAGAAGAAACTGCAGTACAGAGAAGGCTCTTAGCTCTTGATACCAAAAAGAGTGATTCGTTTACCATCTCAGATTCAACGAAAGGTTGTGGGAGCCATGTTCGTAGACAGAAGTCTCATCATCACAATGTGGTAATACATTTCAAAAGAACTAATTTGTATACCAGAGACGTATAGTTTGTCCCCAAAATCAATAGAACACAAAAAAAATCAGAAAAAGAAATCAAGACGTCAAACATTTGGGACGATCTTGAGATGAATAAACAAGTTTGTCATTACCAGAATGGGTTTGATTCTTTGGCAAAACAGCCGAAGCTATAACAATGCCACATAGTAGAACCAAGCCGAGTCCTACACCGTTGAGGACAATTGATTCAGCACAACGTCTGGGGACGTTTCTCTTGGTCTGAATGTGTGTCAGCTTCACAAGTAGCCCGGTCTCAGCGGTGGCAATGGCTAGACCGTAGATATAGAGTCCGAGAAAGACATGCCATGGAAGAAACGCGGTGGTTCTCTTTCCCGTACTTCTCCACCATGCCAGAAGCTCAAGAACCCAGTCATCCACTGTAACACAAGGAACGTTCTCACAATTGAAGTGTAAATACTGATAAGTTAAGGCCCTAGCTTCCCAATAAGACACAAGTAATAATGCTTTCTCTATCTGTTTAATACTAATACGAACAACTAAACCTTATAGGGGGAAACTTGTCAGGTTTTTAACAACTAGAACTAGGTTTTAACAATGACAGCAACTGGTAATCCAAAGTTCTTGAAATATAAGTCTAAAATTCTTGAAAAGCATCTAATAGTTTCTTGTTCTATGATATGAATCATCCATCATCTCAGAGAGAAAGGAGGGACGGACCTGGACAGCGAAGAGAGAAACGGAGAGTAAACCCATCCAAGAATGGAGACTGTAGAAATTAGACAAAACTCCTGTTTGGTAATGGAACTTCGTCCACATTCCAAACACTGCAGAGACTAATGCCACTCCTTGTAGCAATAGATGAACTGCTTTCTTCGTTTTCCTTGAACCAGGCAACCATCTGTGTATCAGAATCGCTGCATAATCAAATTTTTAATTAAATCAATAAAATTATTCGAGAAATAGATGAAATCCGTAATTGGATCATGATTTATTACATACCTTCTCCGCTTACAAGAATGAAGCCAATCACCATCAGTAGAGCATGAATCGTCTACAAGAGATTAAACTGATTAGGTGAGACAGGACCAGAGAAAGATCCAGTTTAGACTCACAGAGTATGAGAAAATTACAGTGGATGTGAAGCCTTCACGAGGTGCGAAGCTGGATTTGAGCAAAAGAAACCAGTACACAACCACAACTGCGATTACTAAACCTAAGATTCTCGCAAACAAGACAAGCGAATCACTTCCCATTCTGATTCTCTCTCTTCGATGTTGACCATCTGAAGTTACAGACGAGGTGGTGTTTTGTGATGTGAATGACAATCATGGATCTATAGTATAGTGGACCTCTCTATCTCCTTGGACGGCCCATTTGATTTGAGGCTGCTGTCACTGTGCTCAAAGTCAAACTGTTTGACTTTTAAGTCCTTGGTCACGACTCACGGTAATAATTTCCCAAAAAGCAAGAAGCTCTATTGTGTTATGAAATAACTTACAAATTTATTTTATCTCGAAATTTGAATAAAGGCAAAATTTTATACCCGTAGAAGGGAGATAATACTCGTACAAGAGAGAAGGAAAAAAATGGTGTATCTATTTCGTCGAACAACATCCCTTTATATAGAAGTAAAAAGTTTGAGTTACTGTGCAAATAGTGACAGTGGGGCCCACATCTTTTATTAATATCAACGAATGCGGTGCCGTCCACTATTCCTTTTACGGCTGTCCACTGTTCCTTTTGCGGCCGTCCACTGTTCCTTTTGCGGCCGTCCACTATTCCTTTAACATTCCACTATTCCTTTTAACACTCC